>APFE031589764.1:90000-138934 GCA_000404065.3 Pinus taeda | reverse complement strand
GTCAAAGCTGGACAAGTCACGGTCAACTCAAGGCAGTTTAGCGGTGATTGTGAGCTGTTTGGTCACGTCATCCTAAACGGTGATTTGTCCACGTTTTACAGATGGCAGGGGACGTGATCCAACCTGGGATTTATTGCCCATGATGACAGAACCACCACTTCGTCCACGCAGCCGCATGAAGTGCCAAAGAAACCTGAAAACGCATAACAGTCATTTACTTTTCAGTTATTTAGTTGCACGGATAAGCTATCTTAGAAAATTCTATAAATAGCTGCGTCTGTGTACGCTTATTAAGCTTTTTATCAGTTGTATTTTGATGAACCTGTGTTATATTTTCAAGCATTTCAAACTCTGTTTTTAAGTGCTATTCTAGCACTCTGTTTTATGTATTTTCTGCAATGAAGAAGTAGACATAGCATTGTCTTGAAGTTTCCAGATCTCTGAGTTTTCTTTGTGGCTAAATGGACAGAGGGCCCCTGCTCATTTGTGCCACTGTAAAGTATTTTATGTGCAGTAGCATTTCCTTTACTTGTTCATTTCCTTAAGCATGTATAGTTTCCTTTATTTGTTTTCCTTTCTTTTAAACTGGTCAGTGTTATTTTCTTGTAGATTTCTTTTAGCCCGAGATTTGTGTGTGTATTTGCTTTAATGTCTAATGGTAGTTGCAGTTGTCTTATTCATTATGCTGCCCTCTTTACTCTGTTTTTCCTAGATTAGGTTTAGCATAGTTTTACAAGTTGGATGCTCACTAGTTTATGCTCTCTTTATCATGAATAGCTTATCTTTCAAGAGAACAGAATATTGATTAATTGCAGCTTGTATTTGAGTAGATTTGGCTTGTGATACTAACGCTTTTTCCACTTGCTTACACACAATTACACACGTAGGAGCAGTATGTTGGAAAAGGTCTAGTAGTGTTACAATTTGTCAATTAAAGTAGATTAGGATTTTTATCAATTCTTGGATTCGTTTTCAGCTCCCTTCTCATCGTGTTTTGTGCAAATACGCAGCAGAAACAGAAAGTTAGAAGGAGATTATCATTAATATCAATCCTTGAAGTGATTTTCTTATTTCTTTTATTTGCAGCAGTATGGATAGAGACTAATGCCATTAGATTGTGGTCATTTACTTTCAAGTCATTTACTTTCCAGCCATTTACTTACAAGTCATTTTGATTTAAGTTCTTTTCCCTTACAAGTTTGGCAAGCAATTAGAAACCACCATCACACACACTTTCACTCATATAGAAATCACTTTCACACACTTGCACTCATTTGTCTATAATCATAATTCCAGTTTAGGAAGATAAGTCAATCATAAACAACCCCCCTAAAAACAACAAAAGCTCTAAGAAAGTTACTTAAGTACATATAGTACACCCTCACTTCATCAGCTTACGAGCCCTGGGTTGACAATTAATACTAGCAATTCAGATAACAATAAATTGACTAAACAGTTATTACATTCCAAATAGTGAAATATTCATGAATATTATTCCAACCATATTGAATCCTAGTAATACTTGTTCTAATATTGTCATGGAGATATTTTGGTAATGGAAAAAAAACTTAAAATCTCATAGAAAAGTGGATAGGGAGGTCACCGGTTTTTCTATTTTGGGTGTGGATAAGAACCATGTTGTCGAAAATTTGGTTGTCATTTCCTCTAATGGGAATTAGAAGGCATGTCTGAGTGACTCAAGGCCAAATGGAGCCCCACACACCCTATCATTTACCGTGGAGAGGCTTCATGAAGTTTTCCCATAAGAAATAGTTGGTGGAGCAAGATATATGGACAAGGTTGGAATATTACATCTAATTAGTATGTTTTCTTCCCATAGTCAGTACCAGGTGGACGAAGTCTAGGTGTAGGGTGTTGGTTTTATTTGAAGAGAATTGATTCTAAGGGCTCTAGCTTATCAAAATCCTTTGGTGGGGAATATTAGAGTCATATTTTAGCCTAAAAAGGGGAAAATGGTTCAAAGAATGGTAGAAGGAGGAATAGTAGGGTAAGGTTGATCTTGGGGGGAGATGTAAAACTATATCAAGCTCTATATGTGATGTTGGAGCTAGCCATTGAGGGCTAAAGGACCTGCATGCTTATTGGTGGCATGGTTGATGTATGGTGACTATGTGTGTTTTTGTTAATGTGTGGATGTAAATATTGTATGGCCAACAAGAAGAAATGCTTCATACATTCTATTATATTGATGGTTTTGTAATTAGAGGAGGTGTGGTGAAGAACCTATTCAATTTATTATCCAATATCAAACCATCATTGGAATAAATCACAACCTTGAGCGACATAATCTATTTTACATTAAACTTCATGTATTATGAGCAAAAGATATATGCTAGTTGCAAGTAAGAATCCTTCTCATGCGTTTTAAGTATGATGAGTTATCTTGATTGAAAAAATATACAAACCTAGAGAGGAATCCATAATTATATAGACGTTTGACCTTGCAAATGCAAGCTTAAATGGTTGTAGTCCTCTTATTGGAATATATTTGTCAATAATGCCATGTTTCTATGTGAAGGAAGTTAATATATCTAAGTAAACATTTAGATTGTGTGGATCTCATCATGATAATTACACCTATTAGTTTTGATACAAGAGTGAATGCCTGAGATATAATATTGTATTTCTCTTGAATGGAGATTGATCCTCAAGTTGCATTTCAACATCTTAATAAGGAAATCAAGTTCAAATTTGAAACTTTATATTTCAAAACTTTAAATTAACATACATGCAAATTCAAACAAACAATCTAGCAATTTAATATCAAATAAACAAACACTTCAATTTGTAGCACACGTGCAATGCAATGTGCATGTGTGTGTACACACATATATATAGTTGGAATTGTCTTAGTTTTACATTTTTAACAAAATGTAAAAGCATGCCCAATATACAAAACTACATCTCATACCCAAACATGGAAGTATGCATATGGTGACCTTCATAGTGTTATCACTCCAAAATTTCTTGTAAGTTGTTCAGAAAAAGAAATGATAGAGGTAACCACAACCAACTTTGGAGATTAGGATCTAGCCTTCCTAATCTCAAAGGCAGCTCTTTTTTTTATTATTTAATTGATTTTAGGCTAGTTATGATGGTGCTGGGGTTTTTTATTTGAATTTGGGTGGTGGGATCACTTACTCAGATGAAAAAGGGTTGTCCTTTACCATTGGGCTATGGGGTTGAATGTTAGACAAACTGGACTGGATCAAGCTTTAAAAATGGTGTCTATAGGGCAAGATAAGTGAGTTATTAAAGATCTCAAAGGCTAGATGGTGAAATGGTTTGTAATCGGATCTAGGGAGCAATTAAGGGTTCCTTAGGCCAGATTATGAAGAGAATGAAAAAGGTCAACTGGGATGGGAGAGAAATTAAGGGTTCTCAAATTTGGATATCAAAGGAAAACATATAAATGACTAATTGTGCAAAACAGAGTGTACTTAAACAAATTCTAAGTTATATTTCTAGTTAATTCATTCAAATTTGAATAACATTTAAGTTTATAAAACACATAAGAAAGTAACAAAATTAGACAAAGAAGATACTTCACTGTAATAGCTCATCTCATGAACCCTGTAGTGTAATCTTTTTATTACTTACTCCAGTCTATTGACTTGAAAATTGGTACAATCACCCTTAGGTTTAACATCAAAATAACTCTACAAATGTAGAGCGATCCACACCAATACTTTGAATTATGAAGTATTTATACAAAAAGAATTTACAAAATATCTCAAACTGCATTGAGAACTAATCTAGGAAAAGGAAATATCTTCATGCAAGAAGATAGAGACAACTATTGAACTGTTGTTTTCCGTCCCTGTTATTTAGGTTCTGCTGTCTTTTAATCTTTGATCTTTTGCCCTTTAAGCTACTTGGTTGTTTTGTCTTCACGCTGGATGTCATATTTACTAATGACCTTCCATCTAATACACTTTCATCTCATACTCTGTGACCTTGTTGTCTAATCAATACACTTTTACTGTGTTTTTTCACTTTTCACTGTAAATTTATATTTTTACTGTGTTCTTCCTATAGTAAATCATTCATTTTTTCCCATGTCTCAGCATCTAGTAATTGGATATTGAGCATGTTTCAATATATCTCATTTGCCTCTATGTATTTGCAAAAGTAGGCTTATTGACAAAAAGGTGTTTTACCTCATGCTGGAGGTAAAACAAGTTTTCAAAAGTTTGGTATAATACTTTGCCTATCGGTATGCCCTTCATGGATGAAGTGTTTACTTGATATTTGGCCACTTCTATGATCTTCTTCTTGTAATCTTCTTGTGTCATTAGATTATCATTTATAACTAAGGGATTTGGTAATCCCTTTTGCCTCAAAAATTCGAACTTAACCATGAGCCTGTCAATGGCCAATTGCATGGTTTGACACTTATCCTCCAAATTCAACATCAAATTCCTCTTAGTGAGGACTCTTTTAACTTCCAAAATTGTACCTGTCCTGTCAGATATCTCTAGTTCTTGTAGCTCATACTTGTTCTTGGAGTTGAGGAAAAGAACGATCCTTGCTGCTTCCTCTGGCATATCTCCAAGTTCTGCTTTAACCCTCTAGATGGCTTTTGTAGCCTGCTTTATCAAATCAATTTGTTCAAAAATGACATGCATGGATGTCCAAATATCATTGACAAAGTCAGTGATATTGGTCTACAGTTGCTCCTTAGCCTGACCTAAAGGTTCATTGAATGTTATTTCCTTCTCTAGGCTTTTGATTCTTTCAGTCATCCTTGTGGCCTTTTGCTGATCTTCTCTGTGCAGGATTTCGGCCAATTTGTAATATGTTTCCAGGTTGGTGACTTTTTCCTTAAGTTTGTTCATCTTTGTGATTTTAATGGAAATTTCTTTCATTGCTTTGACCAGCCTATTTGCGTCATCACTTGTAGAGCCTATTGTTGATGTAGTTGGTGTAGATGCCAGTAGTGCAGTGGTCATTGAAGAAGTGGGAGTTAAGGATGCTGCCAAAGTAGAAGGTACAGAAGTGGTAACTATTGGAATGATAGTTGCAAGAGCATCATCAAGACTAGCTTGTTTGAGCTGCACCAAGCTATCTAGTTCTTTCTCCATCTCCTTCAACTGATCATTTAGTTGCAGCACTAGGTCCATCATCTCTTCATGATTGCTCTGACTTTCCAAGACCTCCTTTGTCTATAGGTGTTGTGAATGAGGCAGATTAAGTTGTTTCTTGAGGGCTTATATGTCCTCATTCTTCTTCTTGATTAATTTCTATGTGGCTTTAGTATAACTCGGGTCATGGCCGAGTTCAATGACCAAGTCCTCCAATGATTTTATCATGTTATCTTTGGCATGTGAGGAGGCCTTTTCTAGTTTGTATTAGCTGTCACATTATCCAATGAATCCTGTAGCTTGTGGGTAGCCATGGCCTTTCCTGTAAGGGTGGAGTAAATAATTTCTCCAACCTATTTGTGGAACCCTATCTGATCAATGGGATGAACATCCCTGTCCAACACCTCAAAATTTACCTTTTTATAGTCAGTAAAGGTTTTTCGTTGCTGAATAGTAGGCTGCAAAAATGACACCTGCATCTTGCCAACTTTAATGTCAAAGGCTAACATAAATCTAGTCTGGTTTGGTGATGTAAGCTTGAGGTATTGGGCATATGTCTATGCCTTCAACTTTTCATTCCTCATATTTATTTCTTGGAATCTATCTTTGATATCCTTTTCCCTGTCAGCTCACTTGACAAAGGAAGAAACCTCCATACTCTGTTGTCTCTCTATCATCTGTGTGTTGGATGCTAATGGCTGTTGTGTTTCACCTGATGTCGTTGTTTCTTTACTTCTCTTCCCCATTGCCTCAGTGTCAGTTATTTCCTTTGAAGCAATGTTTTCCTCCTGTTCAGACACAAGATTCAATTTGGGCCTCTTTCTTAGCTCAAACAGCTCATCAGTAGTCTCCATGGCAGAGCTAGATGCCTCTTCCCTGTTCCTGTTAGGATTCTTCTCCTCATTGACTGGGGTCTGAAGCACAGGATGCACATTCATTGTTTTTCCTATTTATAAAACCTGCGGGAAAGAGCTCTAGTCAAATTGTTTTTCAAGGTCAATTAGTGTGTTCTCAACATCCACAAATGTGTTGTCCATATCATCAATGTGTTCTCCACCACTTAGATTGGTTGGGAAAATTTTCAATGTCTAGTCTTGAGTGGTGAATGTATGGTCCTAACTTGACCTTAAGTCTCAACTTGTTTATGACCCCATGAGGGTCATACTGCCATATGAAGTTGTTTCTGAATTTCATCTGTTGTAGTAACCTATCGGCCTCTTGTCTAGCCTCTCTATTGTTGCAAATGAATGGGCCCAATTGGTTTTTCACCTTGAAATGGATTTTCTTCCTAGCAGATAGGAAGTGGACCTCATCAGAATTGATGATTTGTCTGAAATATTCAAGGGAAAATATCCTCATAGGGAGGTATTTTGGCAATTTATAAGGGGCTAACTGGCAGCTGTAGACTCTGATCTTAGTGTGGTTCTGGTAGAGGTACCAGTCTCCCACCTTGCTATTCTTTTCCAATTGCAACACTCTCTTGATGTCTTGTCTAATTCTAGGTTGAGTATTAGAAGTCAACATGTTCATGACTGCATACACAAAGGAGTCTCTGAAATCTTTGTAGGTGAATGTTGTGGAAAAATTCTAGACCAAGGGTGTCCATTAGACCACTGATCTCTCCTTTCCCTTGGTGTCCAATTTCTATATGCTCACAGGGAACTTATCTTTCTAGTAATACAAAAACATATAAAACAACACTGAAGGGTATTTAAAAACTCTTTCAGTGGGTAGTCTCGTGAATTGTTCATGCATTCTATTTGCAATGAACTGAGCATAATCATACATGATAGCAAGAGGCTTGCCTGGAGTGAAAATGGATTGGAAGGCTAGGATGACCTCATCCACATGCTCATATGATGTGTATCCTAGGATGCATGAGAGCATGGTGATTATGTGTCTACTAGTTTCTAAGAAAATGGTGGTAGCATAGGGTGGGGTATCTATAGGAGTATGGCAGTCTTCAATGATGAAATTTTGGAAGATTTTCTTAATTTTTTCCTGGTGTAATGTGATCTATAAGTCCAATAGGTTTCCAATGGATAGAGGGGTCTGATTAGGGCTAAATTGGATTTGTAGCATTTGGTTGATTGACTGAGGTGTAATGGTGAATAACAACTCTTGGTTTGGGGCAACAATAGCCCTTTGGCTAGGGATATAACAAGCATGAAAAGAATGTACAATATATGGGAAAGGGGGAACTTCTGGGAATGTGTATTTGGGTAAGTTGGATTCCCAAAGGTTGATGTCATCTGCATGGTTCAAAAATTTCTCCTTACTCCAACAGTGGAGCTTCATAAGGTGGGTTGGAGTTGTAGTGTCTTTTATTTTGAAATCCCTATCTGCTAGGGCCAAATGGTCAATGTCTAGGTGGGGGGTTGACACAGGTTTGACATCCAGAGAGGTCTGGGCAGCCATCTTTAGGATAAAATGTGGGAATTATTCTTATATAGCTTGTAGAAGTGAAACTTTCACAACTCTAGTGGAGTGAAAGGGCAGTTTGCAGGTCGGAAAAGAGGGGTTTGGGTATTCAGGGGGGAAATACTCTCAATTTATGGAAAATTAATTAAATTCAATCAATTTAACATTTGAATTCACAATATGTTTTTAAATTTGAGAGGGTCATTATGGTTTCTTGTCAAAAATACCTGGAAATGGTGGCATAGGCTGCAAACTGGTTTCAATGGTAGCTGTAGAGGGTACTCTGGCTTGAGATGTGCACTAGATAGTTGAATTGAGCGTCCGGAGTGTGTTCAGGAGGTAATCAATGGTCAAATTTGGTTGCAAAGGCTTAGGGTAGCACATGAAGGCTTAGGAAGCTTTCGCAGAGTGAATGAGAAAAAAGGGTGAAAATGAACATCTTTAGCCTTTTAACCAACAATGGTTAGAATTTGGCAGGGAATTTCATAATGAACAGTGGGTGGTTTTGGCTTTTGGTGGGGAGGTGGTTTCAGGGACCATCGCACCGCTTTTGGCAGTCAGGCGGTATTTCCCTGAGAGCACGTGAGTTCTAATGTTGCCACATAACCAAAGAGGGCTCGAGCAAAACCGCGAATCTCGCGTATTATCGAGCGGGCAAAGCTAGACAAGGGAATCAACACGATATGGATACGCACCATCAGATTTGGGGGTGGAAGATCGAATGACTATCACGTGGTGGAGCTGCATGGAGGAAACTGGGTCGGGTATTTGTGGGGCCCGGGGGGCCAATTACAAGTGATTGTAATTATTTAATGAATAAAGTGGGGATTAAACATATAATGAACAGGTTTATGGAGTGGGACCAAGTTTAAATGCAGCGGGGTTTGTTAACCGCACCAGGGTGGTGGGTTAAAAGGTTTTATGTCGGGGAAAATGTGAGTTTGCAGAGTTAATTAAAAAAGGGGGGGTGGAAAAAACTTAGGATAAAGGGGTTTTATGGGTTTTTTAGGTGAAATATGGAAATTAATAAGGAGAAAATGATTTTTTCAAAGGGGAATTTGGGTTGGGAAATGACTTTTGGAAGGCAATTTTCTAGGGAAATGTGTGGAACCAAGGGGCAAGGGTGAAAATGAAGGGAAAAAGGGTATTTCAACAAGAAATGATGGGATAATGTGGAAATTAGTAAGCATGTAGTGGGGGGTGAAATGAAAGGAGAGGAAGTTAATTAAATTAGCTTGTGAACATCCTTTCACTTTCATAATTGCTCTTGCACACTAAAATATTGGATTAAGCATGATAAATGTGCTTATGCTTCAATCAAATTTTTACTTTTGCAACCTTTCTTCTACTTACCCTTTACTTACCCTAACATTTTTTCTTCACTTTCTTCTGTGCATTTAAGCTAGAATACCCTTTCTTTCCCTTTTCTTTTGTGAAACAAACTATCTAATTCTAGCCTTATATCTTCCAATGGCTCAGATTAAGCTTATGAGCATATTTTATTTCTCTACCTAACTATTGATCTGCCAAGATTAAATAGTTTGGCTAGATCTTTATTATCTAACTATAAACATGAAATTTAAAGCATGAAATAGTCAATATTAAACTATTTGACAATCATGGGTTGTGGCATTTATGACAAGCTGTACACAACCATTATTTTGCACAGTAAAGTAAAAAGTAGTGGCATTTAGACTTGCACACTTTCATGATCTGTTTTTGTTTAGGGTTCATATATTTTCACTTTTTGATGTTTTCTTATTCTTTTTGTCCTTTGATATTTCTTTTAGGACATACCCTCTTTACATTTTTTAATTTTTAATATGGAAAACATTTTGCAGAAAGAAAAAAGTATGTACAATATTACAAGACTAACCACAACCAATTCAAAATTATGAATCCTAATATTATAGGACCCTAACATTGGCTCCACATGGGGATGGCATTTCCTGGTGAAATGTCAAGAACTTTAGGATCAGTAGCCTTTGAATTGTGACTGAAGTTACCTTGTAAACTATCCTTATGTGATTCTTCTTTATTGATACTTATGATGGTGAACCCTTCAAAGCTCAGGGCCTCCTCTCCGAGCTTCAACTTCAAAAGATTACCATCCAATCCAATCTACACTCTGCAATGTTATGTATAATGATGCAAAGTAAAGTGAACTATGGTTAATCAGTCGATATGTAATGCTTCAACATTCAACCATTGACAGGTCCTCCTGGTAGATCTAAGCCATCTATCTCTCTCAAGAAAAATGCATTGTTACCCCAATAACCATAAATGACATAAGGCCCTTGCCATAAGAAGTCAAATTTTCTATGTTTTCCTTTGTCTTCTCTTCTTGAATCCCACTTAAGAATTTTATCACCTATGTAAAAATCATCATCTTTGGTATTTTTATCAAATATCTTTTTGATTTTGTCTTGGATTACCTGTGATTTTACATATACATCTTCTCTGGTCTACTCCAAGTGTATGGTCTGATTTATCCTTCTTTGGATATCATTTGGTTCTACCTGCAACTCCTGGATGATCTCCATCACTGGCACTCCCAAAGAGGATGGAAAAATAGCATCCATCCCATATACTAACTGATAGGGAGATGTGCTAATGGACTTCTTTTTAGTTATTCTATCTACCCATAAGGCATTGACCAACTTTTTGTTCCATGTCCTTTTGTTGCCTTCCAGTGATTTCTTAATGATATTAGCCAGGCTTTTGTTAGAGGATTCTCCAAGTCCATTAACTTGAGGGTAATAGGCAGTGGAGTGGCCAAGGGTGATGTGGTATTTGTTACAGAAGTCTATCATTCTCTTGGATTTAAAGGTAGTTTCATTATCAATAACGAGCTTTTGGGGACATCCAAATCTTGACAGGATATTATTTTATAGGAATGAGATAATGATAGTGTATGTGGCTTGTCTAGAAGGGATGGCTTCTATCCATTTGGTAAAAAATTAGTGGCTGTCAAAAACCACTTATGCTGGGTTGAGGAGGCTGGGTGTATTTCTCCAATGAAGTCTAACCCCCATTGTTGAAATGGTATTTATGTGGAGATGGGTTTAGGAGGCAAGGGTAAAATTTTTCTCTTCCCCTCAAATATCTGGCACTTATGACAGGAGGTCGCATGTTTTTTAACATCTGCAAAAATATTGGGCCAGTAGAAACCAACCCTCAGGATTTTGTCAGCAGTAGTTTTCCAATACAAGTGTCCTCCACAATCCACTGCATGAAATTCATGCAAAATTTTATCAGCTTCATCTTTCAGTAAATAGTTCAAAAGAATACCGCTAATGTCTTTCCAAAACCAAGCATTATCTATGATACAATATTTTAATGACTTAATTTTAAAAAATGTAGCTTTAGTTCTTGTCAAACCAGGAGGAGCTTGTAAGTTTAGTAATAAAAATATGATATCTTCATACCAAGGTGAATCTGTAAAAGGTTCATTACTCTGTGGAGTCGCCATCTCTTCCTAATCATCAAGAGCACCAATGAAATTTATATCTAGGGCCTAATAGTTCGATTCAGCCATGAGTTTGGCTAAACCTTGGCCTTTGATAACTTTAGTAGGCTTTATTTCTATGTCATATTCCAATATATTGGCAATCCATTTTCCTCTCTTTCCTTACGCCCATTTTGTGTCAAAATGTCCTTAATTACTGAGTTTGGAACATAAGCAATGATGTGAGAATACAAAATATAGACTCTGAAATCATTGATAGCCTTTACTAAATCTAATGCTTGTTTTTCCATAATATTGTATTTGAGTGTGGCATCTCTTAAGGATTTATTGAAAAATGCAATTGGTTGTTCATATCCTTGGTCGTTCTTTTACAACAAGACTATTGCAATGGTGTGTTCTGAAGCAAAAGAAAAAATTATAAAATCTTTCAAAAAATCAGGACTTATAAGGATTGGAGTTTTGTTTAAGGCTTCCTTGATGGCTTCAAAGGACTGTTTGGCCTCCACTGTCCATTTAAGTGATGAGTCCTTTCTTAACATTTTATTTAATTCTATAATCAATTCTGCTAAATTTGAAATGAATCTCCAAAGAAAATTTATCTTGCCTAAAAATGACTGTAACTCTTTATTATTTCTAGGAGGGGCAATGGTCAAAATGGCCTCTATTCTAGTAGGATATATTCTAATTCCATCTTTGGATATTATATGTCCCAATAGTTTACCCTCTTCTAAACCAAATATTGTCTTTTTGGGATTTAAAGAAATCCCAAATTTCCTACATTTGATGAAAAATATTCTCAAGTGATCTAGGTGTTCATTATCAGATTTAGAAAAAACAGTGATGTCATCTTGGTATACCACTAGGAAGTCACGGATCTCCTTGGCAAAAGTTGTATCCATAGCTCTTTGAAGTGTTGCTCCTGTGTTCATTAATCCAAAAGGCATCTTAAAATACATGAAGGTACCCCAAGGAGTAGTAAATGCAGTTTTGGCTTAGTCCTCTTGTTGAACTAAGATTTAATTATATCCAGAAAATCCATCAAGCAGAGAAATTTTGGATGAGACTACTACCCTCTTTTAATGAGATAGTTGTCTTTTAATGAGACCTTGTTTACATTTTTGAAATCAACACAAAGTTTGATTTCTCCAGTCTTTTTCCTAGTAGTGAATAAGTTTGAAATCCAATCTGAATATCTAATGGGAGCTATGATTTGGGCATCATACATTCTTTTAACTTCTTTCTCGATAGATGGCATAAGAACTGGGTTAATTCTCCTAAGTTTCTGTTTGAAAGGTTTATGATCTTCTTTAATAGGTATTTTGTGTTGAATTATGTTGGTTTCATAAGACTTCAAGTCTTCATAACTCCAAGCAAAAACATCTTGGAATTCTTTAAACAGATTTATGTATTTAAACTTTTCCTCTCGAGGTAAGGATTTTGATATTTTAACGAGTTTTGGTTTTTCCTAAGTTCCTATCTTATATTATTCTATGTCTGCTCTTAAAGGTTCCATTTTTGGTTTTCTAGCTACATCGTTTGAGTCAAACAAATCTTCTAATGGGACTAATCCCTTAGGAAGAAAATTATTTTTAAGGTTAAGAATTTCAGGATCATCATTCATTATCTCTTCTATCTCCACATTTTCTACTTTAGTGAATTTAGTAGGTTTAACTATATCTAAAATATTTACATGTTACTATTTATGTCACTATCTATGTTATTTTGTACTATACAGCCTATATCTATTTTACAATTCTGAAACTCACCTTCAACATTCATGAAGTTATAAATCTGAGAATCCTGGGAGAAAATCTGTCAACACTTCAAGTTGTCTGGTATAACAGGCCTATGTCTCACTTCTACAATGTAGTGTTGCTTGGGTTGAAAGGGAAACTTGTAGGTACTAGTAAAAGTGGCAAGACTATGGGCTTGCATATTTTGTTTTCTAGGAATGGGAACAAAGTTTGTTTCCAAGAGGTCTTTAATCAAATCTAGGACAATCTCCCTGTATTGACTAAGTCTGGGATTGTTTACAGAGTATTTACCATTAATTTGTTTAATAATCAGTTCTGAGTCTCCAAGTATAGAAAATATCTTGGCTCCAAGGTTTCTAACCATTTATAATCCTAAGATCAGAGCTTCATACTCTACCATGTTGTTTGTACACTTGAAGTTTAATCTGAATGCATGTCCCTCAGAATTGTTATTCTCCATATTATGGATCCACACTCCTTCACCAGCCCCTAACCTATTCACAGATCCATCAAAATCTAGATTCGATAGGGACTCATGAAAAATATTCTCACTATCAGTTGTTTTGTATTTCAGTTCTTTAGCTATGATTTGATTATTGTAATGTTATGAATTGTAGAAGATGAAAGAGTCCATATCAGAATGCATGGAGTATATGGGAATTTTTTTTGGTTTTTCAGCACTACTCACCATTTATTTCATCAAGGTCTCTCTATATAATTCCCTTTGTTGGCCAAAAGCAAATATGGTAGCATAAGACATATCTAACTGCGAGGATCCTTGCAATTTTGCTCCCCATGAGCGAGATAACAACGTTCCATATTTGGGTGGGATGTCTGCAACTACTATGTCCATTACAATATTTTTTGATGGGCATTGGACTAGAGTCACACATAAATCCTTGATCAAACCAAGGAATTTAACTTGGCTAGAGTCAAAGGAAAACAAGTCCTTATATGGTCTAGTGATGTCTAAGTTCAGTCTCTCCATGATTGCTTTTGGCATAAAATTATGGGATGCCCATGAGTCTAACATAACATTATGTAATATTTTGTCATGAATGTTTTGGCTAATGTAGAAATGGGGGATTCCCCCTTGCTGATGAGTACCATTCACCTCAGGGCCAAACAATTATTCAGGTTGATCATCATTCAAATTAACAACATCTTCTCCCTCTCCTATATTTAAATTTTCAGTTATCTATGATCTATAGGATTCATTCTTTACTAATTTAGTCAAAGGAACTAATATCTTTAGTTTTTCTATTTCATTTTTGATGTTGAAAGGGAGATGAGCTTTGTTTGTTTGGATGAGATCTTGTTTTTATCTTGTTTTTCAATACTAGGCATTTCAGTCTGTGTTTCAGTTGTTTTGCTTTGATTTCTCTTGTTTGGATTGATTTCATTAATTGTTTCAGTTTGAGTTTTAGTGGAGGTTATATCTACAATTTTTGGGGTAGAAGTTTCTAGTGTTCCCCTAGGGAGGATTTGTAAGACTTTGGTAACAGGAGTTGTTATTATTTTCATAGTCTGGGTCTGGATTGATCTCTTAATGGGAGATTCATTATTCTTTTTAATTCTTAAGTTATATTGTTTATGTACCTCATATATAGCTGACTCATATCCCTGTTTAAAGTCAAAGGATTCACCAAATTCTCACTGCAATTGTTGTAGCATGTACAACTCCTGTTCTTCTTGAGTAAGAAAAACAACATCTTCGTCTTTGATTTCTAGTAAGTTTATCTAGGTATCATCTTCTCCTTCTTGGTTCTGCGAACCCTCAGCATTGTTCTCCTGGAAGGGGGGCCTAATTTGTTGATCTGGTATGGCATTCTTTCCAGTGTTAGGGTTCTCCCTAAAATTGGGGTTTCTTATTGGGGGTGGTTGTTGATTCTCCCATTGAGTTTTCCTTTCCATGTTTTCTAATATAGCCTTTATTATCTCTACACTCTTGGCTAAATTATCTATCTTTCCATCAGAAGTGGAATTTTCCTCTTTAATTACAACTCCTTTTTTTTTTTTTTCTCATTTTGGTTTTCTTGGCTAATAGGTTGGCCTCTACACTAACAACATTGCTTTGCATTTGTTCCAATGTTTCAGGGTTTCTTTCCCTTAATTGGTATGACATGTCAGTGTCAAAAACATCAAGGAATTTAATTAATGCTAGGTCAGGTGGAGGCTTAATACTAGTTGGGATTGCATTGTAGATATTAGTAAGTTTATCTAGGTATCATCTTCTCCTTCTTGGTTCTGTGAACCCTCAACATTGTTCTCTTAGAAGGGGGGCCTAATTTGTTGATCTGGTATAGCATTCTTTCCAGTGTTAGGGTTCTCCCTAAAATTGGGGTTTCTTATTGGGGGTGGTTGTTGATTCTCCCATTGAGTTTTCCTTTCCATGTTTTCTAATATAGCCATTATTCTCTCTAAACTCTTGGCTAAACTATCTATCTTTCCATCAGAAGTGGAATTTTCCTCTTTAATTACAACTCTTTTTTCATTTCTCATTCTCGCTTTCTTGGATAATAGGTTGGCCTCTACACTAACAACATTGCTTTTCATTTGTTCCAATGTTTCAGGGTTTCTTTCCCTTAATTGGTATGACATGTCAGTGTCAAAAACATCAGGGAATTTAATTATTGCTAGGTCAGGTGGAGGCTTAATATTAGTTGGGATTGCATTGTAGATATTATTGAATCTAGTACAATAATCCTGGACTAACTCATTAGGAGCTCTTCTAATGTTGTTATATTCAAAAAGTATTTGCAGAGGGTTTTTCTCTCTCCCATCTATCAATGAATAATCTATGAAAATTAGCTAAGTCTACAATATGATGGGTAGGTGAAGCTTTGAACCATTTCTTAACATCCCCAATTAATGTTTGGGCAAACAACCACATTTGGACATATGATTCATCTATCTCATGCAACTCAAAATATTCAGTCATCTTGTTTACATGTTGTTTGGCAATGTACTGACCAGTAGGATCAAACAAAAAGATATTGCTTTGATAATCTTAGGACATGGCATGGAGTTGTGCAGGTAAAACTAGAGGTGCATATTGGTTTGCCATGGTTGAGATTCTGGTTTGAC
The DNA here is from genome assembly GCA_000404065.3 of Pinus taeda. Classification (NCBI taxonomy): domain Eukaryota; kingdom Viridiplantae; phylum Streptophyta; class Pinopsida; order Pinales; family Pinaceae; genus Pinus; species Pinus taeda. Next base: position 123,098 of record APFE031589764.1, on the reverse strand, counting down.
TATGGGGTAAAGAAGTGGTGCTTGAGGAAGGGCTTGAACTTGATGGAGATGAACTAAATGATGATGAGGATGAGGGTAGTTGATGAATTAGTGGTTTAGGGGAATGGACTATGGTGGATACTATTGGTGAGGTTGTGGTAAAATAAGGTGTATTTACAGTGAAGATTGTGCAGAAATTTCAGAGGCAACAACAGTGAGGGCAGCTAGTTCAACAAATTGTTGAAGGTAAGCATCATCTATATTGCTTATCAATGTAGAGGTCAACGCTTCTTACTTGTCAAAAGATTCTGAGACAAATTTATCTAAATCTGGACGAATAATCACCCTTTTTTATTCAATGAGTTGAATAAACTCAAGGCCTAACACTATTTCATGGATGGCATTCTCAAACTTAGTTCTAAATAATGAGAGGCCAAATGACAAATCAAAATGGATTTCCTCTAAAATTGACAACTCCTCAGGGAGTGAATTTGCTTTAACTAACTGGATACTACTTGCGTGAGTTTCTACCTTTTTAGGTTTTCATAAAATTCTGTCTGGGCCATCAACTATGGTAGCAGGGTTTGGATCTAGATTTGCCTTGGTATAGTGAGTCTTTTTGGGAGCCAGAACTTTAACTTTTTAAACTGTTTTTTGTGAAACTTTTCAAGAACAACTTCTGAAAATGACCTTAAGGGGCTCAAGATTAAATTTAACGTTTCCTTAAAGTTTTATAAGACTAAGGGCCGAAGTCCCCAGTATGGTCGCCAATGATGTTATCACTCCAAAATTTCTTGTAAGTTGTTCATAAAAAGAAATGATAGAGGTAACCACAAACCAACTTTGGAGATCAAGATCTAGCCTTCCTAATCTCAGAGAGGGATCTCTCTTTATGATTTAACTTTGCTTTATTTAATTGATTTTATGCTAGTCATGATGGTGTTAGGGTTTTTTATTTGAATTTTGGTGGTGGGATCACTTACTCAGATGAAAAAGGGTTGTCTTTTACCATTGGGATATGGGGTCGAATGTCAGACAAACTAACTGGATCAAGCTTTAAAAACAGTGTCTACAAGGCAAGATAGGTGAGTTATTACAAATCTCAAATGCTAGATGGTGAAATGGTTTCTAATCGGATCCAAGGAGAAATTAAGGGTTCCTTAGGCCAGATTATGAAGAGAAAATAAAGAGGTCAACCTAGATGGGAGAGCAATTAAAAGTTCTCAAATCCGGATATCAGAGGAAAACATATAAATGACTAACTCTATAAAACAGAGTGTACTTAAACAAATTTTGAGTTATATAGTTAATTCGTTCAAATTTGAATAACATTTAAATTTATGAAACACATAAGAAAGTAACAAAATTAGACAAAGAAGATACTTCAATGCAATAGCTCATCTCATGAATCCTAGAGTGCAATCTTTTTATTACTTGCTCCAGTCTGTTGACTTGAAAATTGGTACAATCACCCTTAGGTTTAAGATCAAAACAACTCTACAAATGTATAGCAATCCACACCAATACTTCGAATTATGAAGTATTTACAAAAAGAATTTACAAATATCTCAAACTGCATTGAGAACTAATCTTGGAAAAGGAAATATCTCCATGCAAGAAGATAGAGACAATTATTGAACTGTTGTTTGATGTCCCTGTTATTTAGGTTCTGCTGTTTTTTAATCTTTGATATTTTGCCCTATAATTTGCATGGTTGTTTGGTCTTCACGTTGGATGTCATATTTACTTATGACCTTTCATCCAATACTCTTTGACCTTGTTGACTTGTCAATACCCTTTTACTGTGCTTTTTCACTTTTCACTATACATTTATATTTTTAATATGTTTTTCCTATAGTAAATCATTCATTTTTTCCCATGTCTCAACATTTGGTAATTGGACATTGAGCATTTTTCAATATATCTCATCTGCCTCTGTGTATTTGGCAAAACTAGGCTTATTGACAAAAAGGTGTTTTACCTCATGCTGGAGGTAAAACAAGTTTTCAAAAGTTTGGTATAATACTTTGCCTATTGGTATGCCCTTTATGGATGAAGTGTTTACCTGATCTTTGGCCACTTCCCTGATCTTCTTATTGTAATATTCCTGTGTCATTAGCTTATCATTTATAACTAAGGGATTTGGTAATCCCTATTGCCTCAAAAGATCGAACTTAACCATGAGCCTGTCAATGGCCAGTTGCATGGTTTGACACTTATCCTCCAAGTTCAACATCAAACTCCTCTTAGTGAGGACTCTTTTAGCTTCCAAAATTGTACATATCTCGCCAGGTATCTCTAGTTCTTGCAGCTCATACTTGTTCTTGGAGTTGAGGAAATGAATGACCCTTGTTGCTTCCTCTGGCATATCTCCAAGTTCTACTTTAACCCTCTGGATGGCTTCTATAGCCTGCTTTATCAAATCAATTTGTTCAAAACTGACCTGGATGGATGGACAAATATCATTGACAGACTCAACGATATTGGCCCACAGTTGCTCCTTAGCTTAACCTAAAGTTTCATTGAGTGTTCGTTCCTTCTCCAATCTTTTGATTCTTTTAGTCATCCTTGTGGCCTTTTGTTGTTCTTTTCTGTACATGATTTGGGCCAATTTGTAATCTGTTTCCAGGCTAGTTACTTTTTCCTTAAGTATGTTCATCTTTGTGGTCTGAATGGACATTTCTTCAATTGCTTTGAACAACCTGTTTTCTTCATCACTAGTAAAGCCTGTTGCTAATGTAGTTGGTGTAGATGCTGGTAGTGCAGTGGCCATTGGAGCAGTGGGAGTTAAGGATGCTGCCAAAGTAGAAGGTACAGTAGTGGTAATTGTTGGAATGATAGTTGCAGGAGCATCATCAAGACTAGCTTGTTTGAGCCGCATCAAGCTATCCAGTTCTTTATCCATCTCCTTCAACTGATCATTTAGTTTCAGCACTAGGTCCGTCGTCTCTTCATGATTGCTATGACTTTCTAGGACCTCCTTTGTCTGTGGGTGTTGTGAATGAGGTAGCTTAAGTTGTTTCTTAAGGGCATGTATGTCCTCATTCTTCTTCTTGATTAATTTCTCCGTGGCTTTAATATCACTTGGGTCATGGCCGAGTTCAATGACCAAGTCCTCCAATGATTTTATCCTATTATCTTTGGCCTGTGAGGAGGCCTTTTCTAGCTTGTGTTGGGCTGTCACATTATCCAATGAATCATGCAGCTTGTGGGTAGCCATGGCCTTTCCTATACTGGTGGAGTAAATCATATCTCCAATCTGTTTGTGGTACTCTATCTGATCAGTGGGATGAACATCCCCGACCAACACCTCAAAATTTGTCTTTTTATAGTCAGCAGAGTTTTTTGGTTGCTGAACAGTAGGTTGCAAAAATAATACCTTCATCTTGCCTACTTTGATGTCAAAGGATGACATCAATCTAGTCTGGTTTGGTGGTGTAAGCTTAAGGTATTGGGCATATGTCTTTGCCTTCAACTTTTCATCTCATTTATTACTTGCTCCAGTATGTTGACTTGAAAATTGGTACAATCACCCTTAGGTTTAAGTCAAAACAACTCTACAAATGTATAGCAATCCACACCAATACTTCGAATTATGAAGTATTTACAAAAAGAATTTACAAATATCTCAAACTGCATTGAGAACTAATCTTGGAAAAGGAAATATCTCCATGCAAGAAGATAGAGACAATTATTGAACTGTTGTTTGATGTCCCTGTTATTTAGGTTCTGCTGTTTTTTAATCTTTGATCTTTTGCCCTATAATTTGCATGGTTGTTTGGTCTTCACGTTGGATGTCATATTTACTTATGACCTTTCATCCAATACTCTTTGATCTTGTTGACCTGTCAATACCCTTTTACTGTGCTTTTTCACTTTTCACTATACATTTATATTTTTAATATGTTTTTCCTATAGTAAATCATTCATTTTTTCCCATGTCTCAACATTTGGTAATTGGACATTGAGCATTTTTCAATATATCTCATCTGCCTTTGTGTATTTGGCAAAACTAGGCTTATTGACAAAAAGGTGTTTTACCTCATGCTGGAGGTAAAACAAGTTTTCAAAAGTTTGGTATAATACTTTGCCTATTGGTATGCCCTTTATGGATGAAGTGTTTACCTGATCTTTGGCCACTTCCCTGATCTTCTTATTGTAATATTCCTGTGTCATTAGCTTATCATTTATAACTAAGGGATTTGGTAATCCCTATTGCCTCAAAAGATCGAACTTAACCATGAGCCTGTCAATGGCCAGTTGCATGGTTTGACACTTATCCTCCAAGTTCAAAATCAAATTCCTCTTAGTGAGGACTCTTTTAGCTTCCAAAATTGTACATATCTCGCCAGGTATCTCTAGTTCTTGTAGCTCATACTTGTTCTTGGAGTTGAGGAAATGAATGACCCTTGTTGCTTCCTCTGGCATATCTCCAAGTTCTACTTTAACCCTCTGGATGCCTTCTATAGCCTGCTTTATCAAATCAATTTGTTCAAAACTGACCTGGATGGATGGCCAAATATCATTGACAGACTCAACGATATTGGCCCACAGTTGCTCCTTAGCTTAACCTAAAGTTTCATTGAGTGTTCGTTCCTTCTCCAATCTTTTGATTCTTTTAGTCATCCTTGTGGCCTTTTGTTGTTCTTTTCTGTACATGATTTGGGCCAATTTGTAATCTGTTTCCAGGCTAGTTACTTTTTCCTTAAGTATGTTCATCTCTGTGGTCTGAATGGACATTTCTTCAATTACTTTGAACAGCCTGTTTTCTTCATCACTAGTAAAGCCTGTTGCTAATGTAGTTGGTGTAGATGCTGGTAGTGCAGTGGCCATTGGAGCAGTGGGAGTTAAGGATGCTGCCAAAGTAGAAGGTACAATAGTGGTAATTGTTGGAATGATAGTTGCAGGAGCATCATCAAGACTAGCTTGTTTGAGCCGCATCAAGCTATCCAGTTCTTTATCCATCTCCTTCAACTGATCATTTAGTTTCAGCACTAGGTCCGTCGTCTCTTCATGATTGCTATGACTTTCTAGGACCTCCTTTGTCTGTGGGTGTTGTGAATGAGGTAGCTTAAGTTGTTTCTTAAGGGCATGTATGTCCTCATTCTTCTTCTTGATTAATTTCTCCGTGGCTTTAATATCACTTGGGTCATGGCCGAGTTCAATGACCAAGTCCTCCAATGATTTTATCCTATTATCTTTGGCCTGTGAGGAGGCCTTTTCTAGCTTGTGTTGGGCTGTCACATTATCCAATGAATCATGCAGCTTGTGGGCAGCCATGGCCTTTCCTATACTGTGGAGTAAATCATATCTCCAATCTGTTTGTGGTACTCTATCTGATCAGTGGGATGAACATCCCCGACCAACACCTCAAAATTTGTCTTTTTATAGTCAGCAAAGTTTTTTGGTTGCTGAACAGTAGGTTGCAAAAATAACACCTTCATCTTGCCTACTTTGATGTCAAAGGATGACATCAATCTAGTCTGGTTTGGTGGTGTAAGCTTAAGGTATTGGGCATATGTCTTTGCCTTCAAATTTTCATCCCTTGTCTTTATTTCTTTGAATCCGTCTTTGATATCCTTTTCCCTGTCAGCTTTCTTGACAAAGGAAGAAACCTCCATACTCTATTGTCTCTTTATCATCTATGTGTTGGAGGCTAATGGATGTTGTGTTTGACCTGATGCAATTATTTCTTTACTTCTCTTTCCCATTGTCTCAGTGTCAGTTATTTCCTTTGAAGCAATGTTTTCCTCCTGTTCAGACACAGGATTCAAATTGAGCCTCTTTCTTAGCTCAAACAACTCATCAGTAGTCTCCATGGTAGAGTTCGATGCCTCCTCCCTATTCCTTTTAGGATTCTTGTCCTCATTGACTGGGGTCTGAAGCACAGGATGTACATTCATTGTTTCTCCTATTTCTGGAACCTGCGGGAAAGAGCTTTGGTCAATTTTTTTTCAAGGTCAATTAGTGTGTTCTCAACATCCACAAATGTGTTGTCCATATCAATCAATGTGTTCTCCACTCACTCAGATTGGTTTGAAAACTGTTCAATGTCTAGTCTCGAGTGGTGAATGTATGGTTCCAACTTGACCTTAAGTCTCAACTTGTTTATGACCCCATGAGGGTCATATTGCCATATGAAGCTGTTTCTAAATTTCATCTACTATAGTAACCTGTCGGCCTCTTGTCTAGCCTCTCTATTGTTGCAAATGAATGGGCCTAATTGGTTTTTCACCTTGAACTGGGTTTTCTTTCTAGCAGATAGGAAGTGGACCTCATAATTGATGATTTGTCTGAAATATTCAAGGGAAATGTTAGCTTTGTACATTCTTCAACATTTGAAGGTTTTAAGCAAGCTTGGCTGTGTTGCTGCTGTTCAAAGAGGACCTGTATCAGTCATCCTCCGCCTTCTCCTTCACCCCACTTACTCCCTTTCACCCAGCTGCATCCGTTTTTCCCTTCACGTCTGGCATGAACCCCTGTTCTTAAAGCCTCAAAGAGCTAAGCCTAAAGCTCCATAGCTTGTAAACACATGACCGTACACCTTCACAAAGTCTTTCCCTGTCACATCAGTCATAAACATGTGCAATTAAACCCTGCCATCGATCGTCTACCACGTGATCCGACGACATTCGCTACTCTCATGCCCACAAATTGATTGCTCGTTATCTCAGGGGGGAAGCGGTTTCTGCCCTGTCACATCCGCCACACATCACCCGATGACTCGCATCACTCGCCCGTGTACCTTTACCGCTCACCCACCAAAAGCGGTGTGATACATACTACTTACTGCCCACTCGCCCATCCCCATGCGTTAACTCTCCATGTACCTTTTCTGCCCAATAGCTGTTGGATCTATCTGCCCGAGATCCAATGGCTCATGATCACTTGACCCCGTTATCTCCCAATATATTCTGCAAACCGATCTCCACCATCCATCTGCAAGATCCAATGACCTGCGATCACCCCGCTCTCGTATCTCCCGACATCTCCTGCAAACTGATCTCCACCATCCATCTGTAAGATCTGACGGATCACAATCATTTTTCCTCCTGACACCTCCCGCCAAGAGATCTTCGTCATCTGTCTGTTCCATCTAATGACCAATCTTACTCCCCTGACCAGATCGTCCACCCGCCATGCAGTATGCCGCCTTTGACTGTTCTATGCTCCCAAAGGACTAAGGTAACCTGTTCGCCTGTACCTGGTGCATTTCCTCTCCAACAACCACATTCAAGAGATAGAATGGCCGAGAAGAAAAAGGACATGCCTCGAGTAGATCAGAGAATTTATCAGTTATAGAGGTTCTTTCATACAACACTCCACCTACTCAAGAAGGACAACGGAGTATCAAAAAAGATCAGAGTCATTCATTGAAGCAAGTAGATTGCAGCAGAGGCTCTTTCAGATAGTTAAGGTGGTTGGTGGTCAATTATGACCCCTCCACGCATAGAACAACAGAGCATCCTTGTAATCAAACTCTATATATACCCAAAAACACGATGTAATCAGGGTTTATGGTTGTTGTTTTGATGTAATGTTCAACCTCTAGAGACTGTAACTGTTTTGATACTTGCAGCGTCTCGTCTTCATTTTCAGCTAATACAAGCTTTTTTTGCTGTTAATTGCTCACTTTTCACTTCTATTCTGTTCTAGGCTATGCCTGTTATGCATTTTTCATGAACTCTTGATATTTAGCATTAGGGGAGCTATCATCCTACCTATGTGTTAGAGTCTTGTATGTATCAGTGAATGTGTATTCAGGTTTCTATTTACTTAGTGGCAAAGAGATGTCATCCTGTCTATGCATTAGGAAATAGATTTGTAGACCTCTTTATTGGTTGCAGCCAACCATCACAGGGTCCTGTGCATCTGCTGGTGTGGTTAGTATTCTCCATATTCACCCAATCTCTAAACTGTGAGTAATTGGTGGTCTATAGCCTTATAGTTTGGGTGTGTTCACGCATGTCTAGAGTCAAGCAGAGTAGGAGTGGTTATCTGGCTTGAATGAGCATCATTCATTCCATTCATCCATTTCCAACATCATGTTGAGTTTGTAACGTTCCCGAGCATCTATGAGATACAACGTAGGAGAGTTTCTTGGGGTGATAACATTGATTGGCGCCATTGTCGGGGAGAGGAGATTGAAGCTCATCTTCCCTAGGAGAACGACACAATTCGAGATTTTGATGATAGACAAATTCTAGGCACATTTCTGGTTGTAATCATCTATCTAGCAACTCTACTAGAGAACCAACTTGGTGGCGACTCCATGTTCCATCCCTGGCTCAGTTTCTGAGCATACCTCGAGAAATCCTTAGAAATCACCAGCTGACCCAATGCTTGACCCTGAGAAGATTGTTAAGCAGAAGAGAACATCACAGAAAGGAGCATCCGAATCAGGTAAGCCTAAGATATCCTATGTATCTCTGCAAGAGAAGGTTTTAGTTGAGAATACACAGTTTGAAGATCTAGAGCCTAGTACTGCTAGTGAAAAATCAGTTTCAAAGATTCATAAAGCTCCTTGTTCATTCAGTTCCCCTTTGGATCTTAGTTCAAAGAAAGCATCCCTTATAGTCCATAACATCCCTTTGTCTTTGTCATCCATTACATTGCTTCAAACTACTAAATCTGCTAGTATCCTTCCACATACCCTAGTCATGGCAGGACAGCAAGCACCTACGAAGATGGAAAGAATCCTTGTTGCTAGATATGGACCCCTAGTCTTGCCTGTCCCTTTGAATGCCATGCCTGTAGGAGAATATTAGAAATACATGCCTAAGTTTACTGGTACAGAAGGAGTAATAGCTGAAGAGCACCTTGAATCCTTTTATAGCTATCCTGATAACTTAGACATTAGTGAAAATGATGTGTGGATGAGAGTTTTTGTACAGAGCCTTAATGGAGAGGCTAGAAAGTGGTTCAGAGAATTGCCCTATAGATCTATTGCTGATATTGAAGCCTTAGATGAAGCATTTTTGAAGCACTAGGGAGATAATAAAGACTTGCTATATTACCATACTGAGTTTGGTAACCTAAAGAGAGAGAATGGGGAATCTTTCTCGGATTTTAATAAAATATTCAATCGTATGTATAGTAAGATACTAGCTGAAGTAAAGCCAACCTCCACCTCTACCAAACTCACCTATGCCAATGCTTTTGACTCTCATTTCTACTTGTTGTTGAGAGAAAGAAGATGTGCCACTCTGGCTGATATGCAAGATGAAGCCCTAGAAGTAGAGTCTAATATTATGGCCGCAGAAAACTCAAAAGTCATGATGACAGAAGAAGGCAGAGAGGTGAGGCTTCTTCTTCCTCTGCTTCATCATCAGAGCCTAAATTAGACAAAATGACCAGAATGATAGAGTCATTGGCTGCTGAAATATCTAAGCTGAAGGTTGAGTAGAACTCAGGAGAGGTAAGATTTCAGAACACATTTGCTCCAAGAAACTCAAACCCATTCAGAAGAGAAAATGAACAGTTGCAAATCATTTGGAGGAGAAAAGAACCAAATGAAGAATAGAAAGTTAAAGCTCCTTTCCAAAATGTAGTCATGGAGGAGGAACAGATTGAAGAAGAGGATGAAATCCATTGCATGGAAGATAAAGACAGTGCTGCCTTTTTGACATTGGCTGCCTACGAAGAATCATTGTTGCAGGACCAAACAAGTCAAATGTGGGACAGAGAGGCTGTTCTGTAAACTGAGGAGCAACAAAGATATAATCTGAGGTCACATGCAAATAATGTCAAGGAGAATCCTACCCAAAGAGTTGCTGTCCAAATAGAGTCACAGAATAGCAAACAAAGAAAACTAGCAGCTAATCCAGTCATCCTCAAAGCTCCAGTTCAAGAGGTAAGAGGTTCTGACAAGTTACCTCCCTCTTTCAGCTTTGAAGCAGAAGTCCAGAAGTTAAAAATATATGTGCCTCTGTTAAAAATATATGAACTGAAAGCCACACAAAACTCCACTGACTTTGTCAATTTGCAAGATGATAGACCTGCAGTTGTTCTTAGCCCCATGACTGAACCTGCTGATGATAATTCTCCATCTTTTTATGTCTTCTTGACCATCCATGACAAAATCCTCCACAATTGCCTACTAGACACTGGGGCTAGCCACAATCTGATGCCAAAGGTTGTCATGGAAGAGTTAGGCCTTGATATCACCAAACCATACCATGATCTATTCTCCTTTGATTCAAGGAAAGTAAAGTGCATAGGATTGATCAAAGAATTAGCTATTACCTTAACTTAGCTGCCCATGAAGAGCATGGTGATGGACATCGTGGTGGCAGATGTCCCTCCTAAATTTGGCATGTTGCTGTCTAGAGGATGGATCAAGAGACTAGGTGGGACATTAAAGAATGATCTATCTTATGCCACTATCCCAGTCTTTGGGGGAGAAAGCAGGAGATTATACAGAGAAGCACAATAGGCATACATCATTAGTGATGAAAAGAATCCTTCTAATCATCCCATTTATGTTGTGGACACCGATTTTGGAGCATGTATTCTCCAAATAGAAGAATCTCAGAAGGCCTCAATGTAACTCAGGAAACAAATAGTTCAGACCGAGGAAGAGCAAGGAAGTTGGGTTTAGGAGATGTTCTTTGATGGAGCATGTTCCAAGGAGATTGCAGGAGCAGGGGTGGCGCTGATATCTCCAGAACAGAAAAGCACACAACTATCTTTTAAGCTGGCCTTCCCAGTAACCAACAATATAACAGAGTATGAGGCTCTGATATTGGGTCTTAATGCACAAAAGGCAAAGGAATCAGAAGCATAAAGTTGTTTGGAGATGCTGATCTTATTATTCAGCAAGTAAATATAACATTTTGAGCAAAGCACCCAGGGCTGAAAGCATACAGAGATGAGGTATGGAGATTCAAAGATTCTTTTGATAGTTTTTGTATCTCATACATCCCTAGAGCCAAAAATCAGCTTGCTAATTCCCTTTTTGTGTCTGTTAGCATGTTCATCCCTCCCATGCCTCCCAGAAATACAGACTATCCTTGCCTGATAATGTCCAGCATTGGAAAGTTTTTGAAGATGATGATGAAGTGAATAGGTTCCTTCAAGTCATTGATGAATTCTCTGAAATGAAAATTGACCAAGAAAATGAAGCCTTGGAAGAAAATCCCAAATCCCAGCTTAGAAATAAAATTGGTAAAGATAGTATTGTCCAACTTCCCAACAATCATATACCTAAGGGTCTAGTTCCTTTAGAAAAGTTGTTTGACCAGAATGATGTGCCTTATAAGGTTTCCCAAAAATAATACCAAACTGTAGTCTATAAGCATAATATAGGGAGTCCAAGTCAGCCAAGATATATAAATATATCCACTCATCAGTCTTCTGACCAAAGTTCTGAATACTGCAATTTAATGAAGCAATTTGCTGATGTCTTTGCCTGGGAATATATTGACCTGAAAACATATGACAAGAAGATCATCCAGCATAAAATCCCTTTAGAGAAAGACACCATACCTTTCAAGCAGAAGCTGAGGCCTATAAACCCCTTGCTCCTTCCTCTAATTGAAAAAGAAACCAAGAAACAATTGGCTACCAAAATCATAGTCCCTCTCAGATACTCCAAGTGGGTAGCCAACCTAATAGTGGTGAGGAAGAAAAGTGGAGAAATTAGACTCTGTGTTGATTTCAGAAACTTAAACATGTGCTCAAAGAAAGACAATTATCCCCTACCCAAGATGGAGCATTTGCTGCAAAAGGTCTCAGGAGCCAAAGTGATGTCTTTCCTGGATGGATTTTCAGGGTATAATCAGGTTGTTGTACATCCAGACGATCAATAGAAAACTATATTCACCACTCCTTGGGGCACTTCTATGTATTTCAAGATGCCTTTTGGGATGATGAATGTGGAGCCACCTTTCAGAGAGCTATGGATATAGCATTTGTGGGAGAGAAGGATAAATTTGTCCTTATCTACATTGATGATATAACAGTGTACTCTAGCAGCCATCATGACCATTTGTAGCATTTGAAGAAAGTGTTCCTAAAGTGCAGAAGGTTTGGGATTTCAGTCAATCCTAAAAAGTCACAGTTTGCTTTAGAAGAAGGCAAGCTGTTAGGACATATTGTTTCTATTGCAGGTGTCCGGATTGACCCAAAGAGAGTAAAAGCAATATAGACTTTGTCTGTCCCGAGATCAAAGAACGATATCCAGTCCTTTCTGGGCAAAATAAACTTTGTAAGGAGTTTTATCCCAAATTTCACAGAGTTGGTAAAGTACATCACCTCCATGTTGAGAAAGGGGTTAGAAATCAAATGGGTTGAGGCAGCAAGAAGATCCTTTGAGTCCATTAAGAAAGCCATTATGGAAGCTCCCACTCTTAGCAATCTAGATTATAGTAAGGAGTTCCATATATTTTCATTCGCCTCTGAAGACACCTTTGCAGCAGTTTTATTGCAAGCAGATGAAGAAGGTTCATAACGTCTAGTGGCATTCTTCAGCAAAACCTTAAGGGATGCTGAGCTGAGGTATGATATCATCGAAAAACAAGCATATGCTCTTATCAAGTCTTTGAAATCTTTCAGAGTTTAAATTCTGCATTCCAAGATAATTGCATATGTGCCCTCTACTTCAATAAAAGATGTCTTAACACAGCCTGATGCTGATGGAAGAAGGGATAAATGGATTGCAAAGCTGATTGAGTTTAATATAGAATTGAAGCCCACCAAGCTTGTTAGAGGTCAGGGTCTTACCAGATTGTTAGCTGAAGAAAATTGTAGAACATTGGACATAAATATCATAAGCACAGGTGCAGAAAATGGTCAAACAAAAGAAGTAGCTGAACCAGGAGAAAAGCAATCATTGGTAGAAAATCTAGCTTCGTGTGATTGGTATTCTACAATAGCCAATTTCTTGCTGAAATTAGAAGTTCCTCTAGGCTTAAGTACAAGCCAAGCTAGAACTGTTAAGCTCAAGGCAACAAAATATTGTATCTATGAAAATCTGCTCTACTAGAGGGACCCCTTTGGAATTCTTTTGACGTGTCTGGACAAAGAACAATCAATGAAAGTTATGCAGTAGTTTCATTCCAGCATGTGTGGAGGACACCATTATTGGAAAACCACTGCCCATAAGATCCTCAGAGATGGCTACTATTGGCCCACCTTATTTTCTAATGCCTTTTCATTTGTTAAATCTTTTCATAGGTGCTAAAGATTTGAAGGGAAACAACAATTGAAGTCCCTGCCCTTAAAACCAATACATGCAAAAGGACCTTTTCAGCAGTGGGGCTTGGATTTTATTGGAGAAATCAATCCACATTGCAGTGGCCAGCACAGATGGATCCTAGTAGCCACTAATTATTTCACTAAGTGGATTGAAGCAATCCCGACCAGAAAGGCTGATCATAATGTGGTCATGAAGTTTTTGACAGCGAATATCTTCACCAGATTTGGTTGTCCACATAGATTAATCACAGATAATGCAACAACCTTCAGAGCAAAAGGATTGGTGGAAATGTGTAATTCAATGGGCATTAAACTGGTTCATTCCACCTCATACTACCCTCAAGCAATGGTCTAGCAGAATCTTCCAATAAGAGTCTGATAAGGATAATCAAAAAGCTGTTGGACGACAACAAAAAGAATTGGAATTCTAAGCTCAGATATGCACCGTGGGCTGACAGAGTGACCATTAAGAAATCCACAAGAAATTCTCCATTCAAGCTGGTATATGGCACTGAAGCTGTGTTCCCAATTCAGTTGATTCTCCCTATGGCAAAGTTCCTGCAAGATGAATGCAATGAGGAAGAAGACATGGCAAAAAGGATCACTAATTTAGCAGAGGTACACCAAATCAAAGAACAGCTGGTCGAAAAATCTACAGCACATCAGAAAAATCTCAAGGAAGCTTTTGATAGGAAGACAAAATCAGATAATTTTCAGGTTGGAAATTTGGTTTTGAAGTGGGAAGCACTAAAAGAAAAGAAAGGCAACCATGGGAAGTTTGATGCATCCTGGACAGGGCCTTTTATCATTTCTCAAATCCAAGGGAACAATACCTTCATACTTCAAATTATGGGAGGAGAAGCAGTTTTTGATGGCCTAATTAATGGGTGTTTTCTGAAAATTTATGTTGTTTAAGGTCTTTGGCCTTAAAATTGTAAATATGTTGTTTTATCAGTTTTAGTGTAGGCTCAGTTAGACTCCATGCCCAATGGGACACTAGGAAATTTGCTAATTTGTTTTTCACAGGAAAGGCATTGATTTGCAAGTTCTTGAGATCTCACAGGGAGGATCTCATCCCCAGAAGGAGCCAGTGTTAGCTCTGCTACATTCTTCAACATTTGAAGGTCTTAAGCAAGCCTGGCCGTGTTGTTGCTATTCAAAGAGGACCCGTATCAATCATCCTCCACCTTCTCCTTCACCCCGCTTACTCCCTTTCACCCAGCTGCCTCCATTTTTCCCTTCACATCCGGCATGAACCCCTATTCTTAAAGCCTCAAAGAGCTAAGCCTAAAGTTCCATAGCCCGTAACCACATGACCGCATGCCTTCGCAAAGTCTTTCCCTGTCACATCATTCATAAACATGTGCAATTAAACCCCGCCATCCGATCATCTACTGCGCGATCCGACGTCATTCTCTCCTCCCGTGCCCACAAATTGACTGCTCATTATCTCGCAGGGAAAGCAGTTTCTACCATGTCACATGCGCCATGCGTCGCCCGATGACTCGCATCGCTCGCCCGCGTACCTTTACCGCTCACCCACCAAAAGCAGTGCGATACATACTGCTTACCGCCCACTCACCCATCCCCGCGCATTAACTCTCCATGCACCTTTTCCGCCCGATAGTCATTGGATCTGTCCGCCCGAGATCCAATGGCTCATGATCACTTGACCCCGTTATCTCCCGATATCTTCTGCAAACCGATCTCCTCCATCCATATACAAGATCCAACGGCCTACGATCACCCTGCTCTCGTATCTCTTGACATCTCCTACAAACCGATCTCCGTCGTCCATCTACAAGACCCGACTGCTCACAATCATTTTGCCTCTATTTCCTCCCGACACCTCCCGCCAAGAGATCTTCGTCGTCCGTCTATTCCATCTAACAGCCAATATTGCTCCCCTGACCAGATCATCCACCCACCATGCAGCATGCCACCTTTGACTATTCTGTGCTCCCAAAGGACGAAGGTAACCTGTTCGCTTATACTTGGTGCATTTCCTCTCCAACAACCACATTCAAGAGATAGAATGACCGAGAAGAAAAAGGACATGCCTTGAGTAGATCAGAGCATTTATTAATTATGTATCTTCTTTCATACAACACTGCACCTGTTCAAGAAGGACAATAGAGTATCAGAAAAGATCAGAGTCATTCATTGAAGCAAGTAGATTGCAGCAGAGGCTCTTTCAAAAAGTGAAGGCGATTGGTGGTCAATTGTGACCCCTTCATGCATAGAACAACAGAACATCCTTGTAATCGAACTCTATATATACCCAAAAAAACAATGTAATCAAGGTTGATGGTTGTTGTTTTGATGTAAGTTTCAACCTCTAGAGACTGTAACTGCTTTGATACTTGCAGCGTCTCGTCTTCATTTTCAGCTAATACAAGCTTCTTTTGTTGTTAATTGCTCACTTTTCACTTCTATTCTGTTCTAGGCTATGCCTGTTATGCATTTTTCATGAACTCTTGATATTTAGCATTAGGGGAGCTATCATCCTACCTCTGTGTTACAGTCTTGTATGTATCAGTGAATGTGTATTCAGGTTTCTATTTACTTAGTGACAAAGAGATGTCATCCTGTCTGTGCATTAGGAAACAGATTTGCGGACCTCTTTATTGGTTACAGCGGTCCATCACATGGTCCTGTGCATCTGCTGGTGTGGTTAGTATTCTCCATATTCACCCAATCTCTAAAATGTGAGTAATTGGTGGCCTAAAGCCTTGTAGTCTGGGGGTGTTCACACATGTCTGGAGTCAAGCACAGTAGGAGTGGTTATCTAGCTTGAACAAGCATCATTCCTTCCATTCATCAATTTCCAACATCATGTTGAGCTTGTAATGTTCCTGAGCATCTCTGAGATACAACCTAGGAGAGTTTCTTGGGGTGATAACAAGAAAATATCCTCATAGGGAGGTATTTTGGCAATTTATAAGGGCTAACTGGAAACCATAGACTCTGATCTTAGTGTGGTTCTGGTAGAGGTACCAGTCTCCCACCTTGCTATTCTTTGCCAATTGTAGCACTCTCTTGATGTCTTGGCTGATTTTAGGTTGAGTATTAGAATTCAACATGTTCATGGCTGCATACACAAAGGAGTCTACGAAATATTTGTAGGTGAATGTTGTGGAAAACTTCTGGACTAAGGGTGTCCAGTAGACCACTGATCTCTCCTTTCCCTTGGTGTCCAATTTCTGGATGCTCATAGAGAACTTATCTTTCTAGTAATAAAAAAACATATAAAACAACACTGAAGAGTATTTGAAAACTCTTTCCGTGGGTAGTCTCGTGAATTGTTCATGCATTCTATCTACAATGAACTGAGCATAATCACACATGATAGTAGGTGGCTTGCTTGGAGTGAAAATGGATAGGAAGGCCAAGATGACCTCATCCACATGATCATCTGATGTGTATCCTAGGATGCATGAGGGCATGGTGATTATGTGTCTGCCGGTTTCTAAGAAAATGGTGGCAGCATAGGGTGGGGTATCTGTAGGAGTATGGTGGTCTTCAATGATGAAATTTTGGAATATTTTCTTGATTTTCACCTGGTGTAATGTGATCTATAAGTCCAATAGGTTTCCAATGGATAGAGGGGTCTGATTAAGGCTAAATTGGATTTGTAGCAATTGGTTGATTGACTTAGGTCTAATGGTGAATAACAACTCTTGGTTTGGGGCAACAATAGCCCTTTGGCTAGGGATATAACATGCATGACAAAAATGTACAATATCTGGGAAAGGGTGAACTTCTGGGAATGTGTATTTGGGTAAGTTGGATTCCCAAAGGTTGATGTCATCTACATGGTTCAAAAATATGTCCTTACTCTAACAATGGAGCTTTAGAAGGTGGGTTGGAGTTGCAATTTCTTTTATTTGGAAATCCCTGTCTATTAGGACCAAATGGTCAATGTCTAAGTGGGGGTTTGACACAGGTCTGACATCTAGAGAGGTCTAGGTAGCCATCTTTAGGATGAAATGTGGGAATTAGGCGTATACAGCTTGTAGAAGTGAAGCTTTGACAACTCTGGTGGAGTGAAAGGGAAGTTTGTAGGTCAGAAAAGAGGGGTTTGGGTATTTAGGGGGGAAATACTCTCAATTTAGGGAAAATTAATTAAATTCAATCAATTTAATGTTTGAATTCACTGTATGTTTTTAAATTTGAGAGGGTCGTTCTGGTTTCTTGTCAAAAATACCTGGAAATGGTGGCATAGGCTGCAAACTGGTTTCAATGGTAGCTATAGAGGGTACTTTGGCTTCAGTTGTGCACTGGATAGTTGAATTGAGCGTCTGGAGCATGTTCGGGAGGTAATCAATAGTCAAATTTGGTTGCAGATGCTCAGGGTGGTGTAGGAAGGCTTAGGAAGCTTTCATAGATCAAATGAGGAAAAATGGTGAAAATGAGCGTCTTCGGCCTTTTAATTGGAAATGGTTAGAATTTGGCATGGAATTTCATAATGAATAGTGGGTGGTTTTGGCTTTTGGCGGGGAGGTGGTTTCGGGGGTCATCGCACTACTTTTGGCAGTCAGGCGATATTTCCCCCAGAGCATGTGAGTTCACCTAGTGCTGCCATGTAACCGAAGAGGGCCCGAGCAAAACCGTGAATCTCACGTGCTCTCAGGTGGGTAAAGTTAGGCAAGGGAATCAGTGCGATATGGATGTGCGCCGTCAGATCTGGGGATGGAAGATTGGACAGTTGTCGCGCGATGGAGTTGCATGGAGGGAACTCGAGCGGAGATTTGCGAGGCCTGAGGGGTCAATTACAAGTAATTGTAATTATTTAATGAATAAAGCGGGGATTAAACATATAATGAACACGTTTATTGTTTGGGACCAGGGTTAAATGCGGCGGGGTTTGTTAACTACACCAGGGTGGTGGGTTAAAAGGTTTTATGTCGGGGAAAATGTGAATTTGTAGAGTTAATTAAATAAAGGGGAGGGAACAAAACTTAGGATAAAGGGGTTTTGTGGGGTTTTTAGGTGAAATATGGAAATTAATAAGGGGAAAATCATTTTTTCAAGGGGAATGGGTTTCATACTAGGGAAAAGGGGTTTTGGGTTGGGAAATGACTTTTGGAATGTAATTTTCTAGGGAAATGTGTGAAACCAAGGGACAAGGGTGAAAATGAAGGGAGAAAGGATATTTTAACAAGAAATTATGGGATAATGGGGAAATTATTAAGTATGTAGTGGGGGATGAAATGAAAGGAGGGGAAGTTAATTAAATCAGCTTGTGGACATCCTTTCACTTTCATAACTGCTCCTGCACACTAAAACATTAGATTAAGCATGATAAATGTGCTTATGCTTTAATCAATTTTGTACATCTGCAACCTTTCTTCTACTTACCCTTTACTTACCCTAACATTTTTTCTTCACTTTATTGGGTGCATTTAAGCTAGAAAACCCTTTCTTTCCCTTTGCTTTTGTGAAACAAACTATCTAATTCTAACCTTATATCTTCCAATGGCTTAGATTAAGCTTATGAGCAAATTTTATTTCTCTACCTAAATACTGATCTGCCAAGATTAAACAATTTGGCTAGATATTTATTCACTAACTATAAACATGAAATTTAAAGCATGAAATAGTCAAGATTAAACTATTTGACTATCATGGGTTGTGGCATTTATGACAAGCTGCACACAACCATTATTTTGCACAGTAAAGTAAAAAGTAGTGGCACTTAGACTTGCACAATTTCATGATCTATTTTTGTTTGGGGTTCATATATTTTCACTTTTTTGATGTTTTCTTATTCTTTTTATCCTTTGATATTTCTTTTAAGACATACCCTCTTTACATTTTTTAATTTTTAATATGGAAAACATTTTGTAGAAAGAAAAAGTATGTACACTATTACAAGACTAACCACAACCAATTCAAAGTTATGAATTCTATTATTATAGGACCCTAGCACATAGAAAATGGCTCTAATATACAAATGACATCTCATACCCAAATATGAAAGTATGACATATGATGTCCCATACACAAAATGGCTCTCATTGGTTAGTCATTGATCGTTTCCACCCTCACTGGCATCATTTGCATCCCAAAAGTCAATATTTCTCCTCTTGATAGAAGAAGGAGCTCGAGTTTTTCTCTTTTGGAGTGTGCTTTATCTCTGCAAGATCTGCACAAAGAATATTTTTTTAATGACTTATCACACTCACAAACTTGATATTTTATAATTCAAGTTAAGAAAACTTGTTGCAAATGATACAATCAGTCGTGAGTGTGTAGCCCTTCTACATAACTCTGACCTCTTTTCTCTACCACCTTACAATAGTTTTAAGATTCAAAGCATGGAATTTAAACAAAAATGACTAAAATCAGTTTGGTTCATGATACATAAAAAATTCATTAATGAATGATCTCCCATTAATGTATCGGGAAATGATGAAAATTCACTTGCAAGATGAGTAGTTGAATGTAGAACCCACTCAGAGGAAACATCTATTTTCGCATCCATTAAATTACCATCATGGGATGATGATCAGAGGGGTGCATAGGTGCTATATGTAAAAACCATTGGGGTTGAAATAGTGGTAGTGAGAATGGGGTGGAACTGTTGGATCGTTTGTGGATGCATCCCCTGTGGGTGGATGGGATAGTAAATATGGCGTAGGTTGGTGGAAATTAACCTTGATGATTTGTGGAAATAATGGAAGTTCCCTGACATATTTAAATTAGATCCAAAAATTTGGGGCAATGAGATAATAGTGAGGGACAAATGATATGGGAATAGTGGATGGTGGTGATTGATATGTTGGTAAGATAGAGGACTAATGGGGAAATTTCCCCACCTGCAGACGCATTTGTAATATTTTTATTAGTTAACCAAAATAAGATAACAAAATAAATATTAAAAAAAAAAATTTGGCACATGATACCTCGGAAGGGGATGATATGTCCATCCCAATTCAATATGGCTCTTCAGTGTCATAATAATCTATAAAAACTTTAAAGGAACACCATAATAATACCCAAACTAAAATCATTTTTGAAGTAAAGGGAGTATTATCAAGTCATAGAAACAACATATAATTAGATATAAAATAAGGCACACAATAATCTCTCTCTTTCTCTCTTTCTCTCTCTCTCTCTCTCTGAAGAACGTAGAGATGGTAAAGATAATAGCCTCTAGAAAATTTTGTTATGGAATATAATAGGTAAACCATTCCTACAACATCACCTATTAGTTGATCATGGGGCATTGGTGTTGTCGAGGTACTAGGCTACATGAGGGTCTGAGTCAAAGTGGTTATTATGGTTCGAGATTCAAAAATTCTCTCCACTACTTAAGGATGTTGGATAACGGTTAGGCTTTCATCTAGGTGGATGAGGACCTAGTGTTTAGTTGCGCCTATCATTCTCTCTATCTTAGGTAGAAACACAAACCACCCTTAAAATTATTAAGTAGTTGACATGGAGTCGTAACTTGAACTATACCCATTGTTTCCTCAAAAAATATAGAGGTACCTCCCTATTATGACAAGGAAATTTGTCAAAAACCATGAACCACCTATCCATCAAATGGTCTCGAAATCGTTGGTAGGTGCACTAATCCATACAAATGCATTTCTTGTTGACTAGTGTTTATTAGTTGTTTCTTGGGTCAATGAACAATGATAGAAAATATTTTTTGATAATGTTCAAGTCTCTATGTTGATCTTTATTTAGACCAATTTTATAGTATTCATACATCTTAGCCACATAATCAAAAGTATTAGTTAATAAACCTTGGGAATTAGAAATGGATAATACAATTGAATTTACTTAACACTCTAAAAACAATCATGAGCGCTATTTGGTGTTTTAGAGATCATGTATGAGTTCCCTCAAAGCATTCAAGGATGCATTGATTTTGACATTGGGATTTCTTTGTTTTGGGTTTGGGCTTGATGATGTTGGGTTTGCATTCTCGTTATGCTCCATGGTAACCAAGTCTCCTCCAATTCAATAAAGTGTTTACATTTAGGATATAATTTAGGTTTCTTTACAATTTTAAACAATTTTTTTTTTGCTATAGCAAGAGTCGTACCTTCGTTATCATTAAATCATAAAAATATTTACATAGAATACAACCATCCACATGGAAACATGGATCTTAATCAAAAACTACTTTCTAGATAACCAAGGGTCATGAGTTAAGTGTGAATACTCCGACCCTTACCCACAAAACTGCACCACCCTAAATGGAAAAAAGTACCAAGGCCACAAAATCAACCCGTCAAAACCGAAAAGGGGGAGAAAGCCATTAATCTCCATCATCTGAACTCCTAGCTCCAACCAACAGCAGAGGAGGACCTCGCTCAGCCAAGATGCCAATTAACAGTTTGGACCCACCAATAAGCACTTAGATTCCTGATCGTCGATAGTCCCAACTTGATCCAACTGTAGAGGAGAATTTTGCGCCACCCAGAAGTCCGCCTTTTAACCTTATGGCCTCACTGAAAATCTCGATGAATCATAGCCGTAGATCCGCCGTGCATGATCCTACAACCTAGGATCATATCGCACCGAGCAAAAGTACTTCGGGTTAACGTGCAATAAGGGTGGAAAACAAAACCACCCCTTGGCCATGTGTCGCCCGAAGAGTGTGATCGCATCCAAATTTTAAAAACCACTTCCCACCCGAGAGGCCCCCGATACACCAGAAACCACTCAACTGGTGGATTTGCGTCCTTAGACAGCATATTAGGAATTTTCTGGTCACCATTGGATCCCAGATTACGATAGCTACCACTTTCTCCTTTGCAACCGTAAGTTAGCCTGAGCGATGTACTACCCCTTCCCTCCAGCCAACTAATTTGGTAGCAGAATCCTCCAAGCAATGTAAGAAAAAACAAGAAAAGGAAAAACTTACACCTCATAATTAAACCAAATTTTTCGACAGAGCTTCCATAGTTTTGGTGTGGTACACCATCATATCCTCACTTGCTTGGGTGTCGCACTGATCCATGAGGTAACCTATGCCCAACCAACGCAACCCTGTTCATGGTGCAATTCACTCCTTGATTAGCCAGTAAATCAACAAGTTTGTTGGCCTGCCTTCGCACATGGTTAAAACTAACCGTGCGTAGACCTCTGAGGTGGAGCTAGATCCTTTGAAAGACCTAGATCAATCTCCAGTGTTCTAAAACCTTCTCTGGCTTCGAGCCCCAACTAATTTTTTTGACTGTGTTGATAATTAACTCAGAGTCAGCTTCGATAATCACATTCTGTTGGTTATCCTGCACCAGGAGTTCTAACCAATGCTCCATAGCCATGGATTCTGCCATGTTATTTGTAGCTCTGCCTAAATGTCCATGGAAGATGGAAAGGATATTACCAGTATCATCCCTTAACACCCCTCTAAAGCCCGCATTGCCTGGGTTGCCTTTTGAAGCCCCATTTATGTTATATTTCAGAAAGCCCAAAGGGGGAGGATGCCATAATTCCTTCTTAGAATCCATAACCATAACCTTTCTATTCGAGCCCTGCGACATAAGCCCCTGCATTTCCAACTATCCCAGAATCCTCATGTCAGCATCTGAAGGTGGATTTTTAGGGGTATTTCGCACTATGGTACCAACCGTATCTTTAAGTTGAGTCAAGGTCTGCTTCAAAAGACATTGGAGGGATCTTTTTTCATTTTTGAAAATTCTCTTGTTCCTTTCTTTCCAGACATTCCAAATAATGAAGCTAGGTGTAAGAGCCCAAGCTGAGCCAAGAATTTCATTATTTGAATAATAACGCCTCCACTTGGTTAGGGTGTTGATGATACACCCTCTATCCCTGTTGCTCTTTTGGAAGATGTTAGCAAAAGAATCCCACAAACTAGAGGTGAAGATACCATTATTGAGAAGGTGTTCCATGGTTTCTTCTTGGGCTTCACAGAGCTGGCATCTGGAAGGCCCCACAACACCCATTTTCCTTATGTTATCCCAAGTCAGAATTCTCTTATGATAAACAAGCCACATGAAGAGTTTAATCTTCATCCAGCCTTGATGCCTCCACAGATTCTGCCATATTCTATCTGGAGCGAGAGAATCCATCTCAAGAATTTTTCGTTTTGCCTCCTTAAGATTAAAGGTGCCCTCATTATTGTTGCCCCACCTCAATTGGTCATGCCCCCTTGTCACTAAAATCTTCCTTTGTTCCAGTATCTGCATGAGAGCCTCAGCTTTGGTTTTCAAGGGCTTATCTTCCCTGTAAATCATGTTCCTCCACTTTCTCCATTTACTTGCAATATTGTTTTGGTCCCAAAAATCTTTGACCTTTGATAACCCTACGATGCTTGTCTCTCTCTTGAGGTCCAAAAATTCATCTTTTAGCAATATTGGTTCTTGTTGCCATTTATCTTCCAAAAAAGTGCCAAATCCCCCTCTTTGATTTCCCAGAAGCTATTCTTTTGAACTAAGCCTCTGTTCTCCTAGGCCTTATTCCAGATGTATGAGCCCTGTATATTTCCAGACATCCTTGTATGATCGTTATTATCCCAAGTGCTGGCATATATTTCTGTCCAGATACTAGCCCACTGGGCCTTTGGTTCTTTGACCCATGTCCATCATAACTTAGCTCCTAAGGCCCTCCTTACAACCTCTAGATCATCCAAACCCAGACCTCCTTGATTTTTGGGTTTGCAAATCTTTTCCCAAGCAACTAAGGCCCATTTCATTTTTTTCTCCCCCTTACCCCAGAGGAAGTCTCTTTGAATGGTTCTGAATTGTTGTAAGACTCCTTTCGGTGCAGGGAGTGCTGAAAGCATGAAAACTGGGATAGATTGGAGAACATCCTTCGTAAGCACCAATTTGCAAGCCAATTTTAAAGATCTGATGGTGCAATTCCTGATTTTATCCTACATATTATTAATCACTGGTTCCCAGATACTCTTAAGAACAGGTTTAGCAGTAAGAGGGACTCCCAAATATTTTGAAGGAAGAGAATCTCTTTGAAAGCTTATAATTCTGGAGATATTCCTTTGAATAGCAATATCGGTATTAAAGAAAAAGATTTTAGATTTGAAAAGATTAACCTCCATACTTGTGGCCAAACCAAAGTCAATTAGAAGTTGTTTGTATGCAAAAGCTTCTTTGATTGTAGGAACTCCCTGCAACATGGTATCATCCACAAATTGTTGATGAGTCAAAGTCTGTCCATTCTCAGAAAGTTGTAGACCCTTGATTTTGCCTTCTGCTTTTTCTTGCTTAATCAATCTACCAAGTCCTTCCATCATGAGTATAAAGAGAAAGGGAGAGAGAGGATCTCCCTGCTTGAGGCCTCTTGAGGGAATAAAAATCACGGAGGGAGAGCCATTTACCAAAATTGAAAAGCTTAAAGACGTTACCAAAGCCATGACCCATCTAACTCAATGATGATCAAACCCAAAAGCAATAAGAACCCTCCTGATATAGGTCTAGTTCAACTTATCATAGGCTTTAGCTAGGTCCAGCTGCATTATCATTCTAGCCTTCCTGTTTTTAGTCAGTGAGTGCACCACCTCCTGTGCTTGAATGATGTTATTGAGAATTTGTCTACCTTCCACATAACTATATTGCTCCCCAGAAACCAGAGTGGGGAGAAGAGGTTTGAGTCTGTTAGCTACAACCTTGGATATAATCTTGTAAACCACACTGCACAATGCTATGTGTCTAAACTTATCAGGAGTTAGGGCATTATCCTGTTTAGGGATTTGTGAAATGAAGGAAGTGTTGAGTGCCTTCAGAATAGTTCTATTCCTCCTGGAATCTTCTATTACATTCAGAATATCTTGTTTAATAATATTCCAACAGGCTTTAAAGAAATCTACATTAAAACCATTAGGGCCCGGTGCTTTACCATTCTGCATTTCCTTGAGGACTTCATTGATTTCCTCTTCAATTACTCGCCTATTGAGATTGAAATTATCCTCTCTGGACACAAGTCTTGGTATATGTCTTGTTAGATTCTTAATGAAAGGCTCTCTGTTTGAAATAGTTTCCTTTGCAATCCCACGAAAGTGTTGAACTAATACAACTTCTATTTCTTCATGGGTGCTGAGTAGTTTCCCTTCCTCATCCTTAATCGATGAGATTCTATTATGGGCTCGGTTTGCCAAGGTTGATCTGTGGAAAAATATGGTATTTCATTCCCCTTCCTTTAACCATTGCACTCTATATTTTTGTCTCCAAAATATTTCCTCTTGTTTACATAAATTCTCCCACTTGTGCTGAAGTTTGGTGGCTCTATCATTGCTGACTTTATCAAAACCAACCTTGATAAGGGATTGGTTGAGTATTTGCAGTTTGTTTTCAACAACTTTTTTTCCTTCAAAAATATTGCCAAACTCCTTCTTGTTCCACTCTTTTAGCCTAAGATTGATATGTTTTAGTCTTTTGTGAAGAAGGAACATGCTTGTACCCTGAATATGCAGATCTTCAGACCACCAACTTGAAATGTTGTTGATAAAATCTGGATGGGTGAGCCAGATATTCTCAAATCTAAAAGATCTATTCCTGGGAGTACCAATGCCCCTAATCTCTAGTTGAATTGGCTAGTGATCAGATCATCCAAAGGGAAAAATCCTTGCTTCCATTCCATTATCATTAAGTATAAGGTCCTCTGATATGATAAATCTGTCTAGCTTTGAGGCCACCAGAGACCCTCCTCCTCTTCTATTGTTCCAAGTAAAGAGACCATTACTTGAATCAATGTCAACCAGTTTCATAGTGTCCATAAAAGATTGAAAAGCTAAGGCATCTTTGGTTATAGCTCTGGTGCCCCCTTTTTTCTTCGATAGTGATTTGATCATGTTGAAGTCCCCCCCATAATCCATGGAATCCCAACATATCTCTCTCTAAGATCCATAAGAGAATATAGAAATCTCAATTTGTCGGCCATTCTCTAAGGTCCATAAACATTCATTACCAGATAGATCTCCCTATCCCCCACAGGTTGAATGACCACTGATAAATAATTTCTGGAAGTTTTAGCATCTATTATACCAATATTTAGGAGATTCCAAAGAGTAAGAATGCCACCTGCTGTATTTTCTCCCTTGACTTCTAGAAACTCAAAACAGCTCAACCATTTACTATGAAGTTCTTTAATTTTATGAATAGAACATTTAGTTTCCTAGATAAATGTAATATTCAGAACTTCCTGTTTCATTCTGTTACTAAGTAATCTTTGTTTCCTTTTACTACCTAGACCCCTGATGTTCCAAGAAGTAAACTTCATCATTAAAGTTTAGTGAAAGAGTAACTGGTTAGGTCTTTCATCTTACCTGAATCTATCATTAGCTTTCCACACTCCATCAACAGCTCATTCTGCTTTTTTCTGCCTCTTTTCTTTCTTGGGCCTTGAGGTGCTAATGCTGGTGTGTTTTTTTATAAATTTCACACCTTCTTTGCCATGGTTTTCCATGTTACCTTGCCTTTCCATTCCACTAGCCTGGGTTTTCCATAAGTACAACCATTTTACTCTAGAGAACTCTTCTTGAGGTAACGAATCTAACCCTCCCATGGTTCCCTGTTTCAAGAACCCTTCCAAATCTAGGTGCTCTCTGTCTAGAATCTCCTGCAGTTCATGATCCTCCATTTCCATCTCGCTCTGGGTCATTTCCTGGTCCATATCCAGTTCTACATCGCTCATCATAGCCTCTTTCTGTATGTTATTATTCTTTGGTTGGTCTTTGTCCTCCTTTGTCCTCCTTGTCCTCTGGACTTTCCTCTATTCCCTGATCTACTTTTATCATCTCTTCTTCTTCCTCGAGAACTTGGAACCTATTCTACATAACTTGAGGCCCTTCTACTTGGTGTTGCTTAAGTCCCCTTTTGCTGCCTTTTCCTCTATGGCTCACTTTTTGAAAGCTTTCCGTATCTTTCATTGTGAAAGTTCTGCTCTTATTCTCGATTTTATTAAGAGGGAAATCTCTGAACAGGTGTCCATGCTCATGAAATATGCAACATCTAAAAGGAATATGTTCATAATCTATTATTTGCACCCATTCTTCATCAAAAACTTCCAAGATCAACTCATCCGGTAGAGCTATGGAGAGATCCATTTCCACACAAATTCGTGCAAAGGAAGTATATTTTCCTCTTCTAGTGGCTTCTGAAGCCTTGACAAACGTCCTAATTTATTACCTATGGCTGTTAACGATTCTGTTTGCCAGTAATCAAGAGGAAGGGAGTAAAGTCTTACCCAAATCGAAACTTTTGTAAAAGTCTCCCGCTTTGGGACAAAGTTCATCATCCACGGCCTCATATAGAGGTCAGCAATTGCATAGAAGTAGGGCCCTCCTTCAAACACTCTGTCTTTATCCTCAATATTAGTGAAGACCATTGTAAAGAATCCTTTTGACCCTAGATGTAGGTCAATGCTCCCTTCCATTTTCCAATGGTATTTAATCCATGACTGTAAAGCTTTTTCAATGGGCCATACTCCCATGAATTTACAAATGATAGCGTAAGTTCGCATGTGGTCCATGTGTGCCTACAACGCAGAATCATTCAGAACTACCTTGGGTGTAACCTCAGATTTGGGTTTACAAGGTCCTTTCTGTGCCTTGGTTTTTGCTCCCTTTTCCTTGTCATTTTCTTCCTTTTCTTTTGTGCTTTTATTTTCACAATGTTTGACTCCCTCCTACTCTTCTTCCCTGCTCTCTTTCCCCTCCTCATCAAGACTTCTGACTTCTTCCATTGGCTTCTTACCACAACTGGTAACAACGTGCTTGTAGGAGGGAGTAGAGCTCCCTCCTCCACGCCCTACCATGGAGATCAGCGCCTGCAAACTTTCAACCCTAGCTGATCTTCGCGCCGCTTCTTGTTTTTTCCCAGCCTAAATATTTTCAGGAACCTTAAACAAAATTTTCAAAAAAACAAGAAAACAAAGAACCAAAGAAATTGCATTGATGCTTACCTAGAATCCAAAGGAGAGCAAATTCATTGACTTTGAATTCAATGTATATTAAGGAGGAAACTTTTTGTCTTAATGAGATTCCAAAAACATGACATGTTATCCAAAATAAGGAAAAAATGAGTCGTGGGAATATAAAAAATTGGAGATACCAGGAATGCATTAGCAACGCATGGGCACTTATAAGAACATGTGCACATTCTTGTTCTATGCCTACTTGGTATCCTATCTAATGATTTATGACTTACTATGTTTAGAAATCTAGAAAGGAAATTTAGCATTCTTGATAGCCCCAATGCCATTTTTGAGGCCATAATATCTTGCAAGTGCCCAAATACAATGTTTACATATTACATAGTTTGGTACTCGACCATTCATTGCACTGAGAGGTGCTCTCCAACCCAATATGGAAGAGATGTTGTAATGTATTGTCCGGCTATTACACTGAGAGGTGCTTTATATCCCAATACAAGGGAGATGTGTAGGGGTTAGACATTAGATGTTAGATGGAAACATGTTACAATATAGGGGAGATGTGTAGGCGTTAGATGTTAGACATCAAATGTAAACATTTTTTAAATTTTGGCTCTTTTGAATCATTAACCTATATAAGTGAACGATTATGTTGTATTGATCAGTCAAAATAGCAATATTTGTGGCCATAAATAAATACATAATGATAAATCAATATTCCACCAAGAAATTTTATGAGTTCTACATTCCACGAACAAATTAGTTATGGGCAATCAACTGTGTCATAATCAATATCTTTTTTTATTTTGTTTTATCCCCATAATGACAAATATCATTTTAAAAAATAATAAAGAAGTGGATGGTGAGTTAGTTAAAGTAAATAAGAAAACAAGAAAATCTCTCCAACACTCGACCAAAGCGTAAATAGGTAGAGACGAAGAGTTAATGTTTTCTCTGGAGGCATATCTATTCCAAATTACAATTCCATTCGTTCATTCAGTTATAAATTTGTTGAATAGTTTACGAAGAGATACATTAAAGGGTATGTTAATAGAGACATTTAGTTGATGGGAAAGATAATTTCTATAAATTTTCAAATATCTAAAGAAACTATAGTTTACATAACACAAGCATCAAAACTCAAGCCAAATATTGTCACCAATGGAATTACTACAACTTTTTTGCATGTTATTTATTGAGTTATGTGAACCATTGTAGCGTTGATTGATTGTTGTGTCTCCCCTGCATTGAAGGAGGCCACATATTTTATCGAGACTTTGGTCACCATACAACAAGTGTTAAACCTAGTTTGGGGAGTGTCGTGAACGAGATATTTCAAGATTGTATTTAGATTGGTCTTGAATTCATTGGATTTTCTATATGTAAAGTTGTTGCAAGCTTCTAATGTATTGATCATACTATTATCAATTGATGGGTTGTCAAAATGAGGATGACGGGTTGTCGAAATTGAAAAATTTAGCAGGAGGTAAAAATATTATTTGATCAAGAGTGTACCTCAACTTTAGAAGGAAAGTATTATTTAGATTTGATTTGATTTGAAAAGTAATTACTGTAGCAAGGCACACTTATTACTTGAGCGATGAGAGCTCCAATACATGTTGCATCGTTTGAATTTCTTTCTTGATCTTGTTGTAATTAATGCTTACATTCCATATTTGAGAAATTAGTTTGTGATAGTTGAGAAATTCTCTCAACCACTCTCTCCAAATTAGGAATAAGTTGGATCTCAAAAACTCTATTTAATAGAGTGATCTGAATGTAATCAGTGTGTGAGTGTGTTTACACATGCACCAATTGTGCATAATATAATTGTGTCTCTGTAATTGTGTATGATTTAGCTGTTTTTATCATGGTATCAGAGCACAGGATCAGAGGCTTGTGTATTGTGAGTACATTTGAGGGACTGTGTATCTGCATAAGCCCAGTAAACTGATATTGCAGAGGGTAGAATATCTAAACCTGTGTTGTGATAGCTGTTGCAACCTGAGTATTCTAGACAGAATCGAAAACAGAACCGTGGATCTGAATATGGACGAAATCTCATGGTATAGATTGCTTTGGACGGTTTTGTGGGATAGATTCCCCCGAAAATTAGATCAGAGGTTGTAATTTTGTTCTCTAGCAAGCTATCTAGTAGAAAAATCAGTTGTATTTCTCGGTGGGTATTAGAGAATCGACATAAAATAGTTCCCTCTTTGACTATACAAAGCATACATAAGTAAGAAATCTAGAGTTTCAACCAGGGTATTTGACAAGTGGCATTGAAAGAATATTCAGTTAACGAGTGTTGGTGAAGCTCCATATAGTCGTTTTGTTGATGGTCTTGCAGTTCTTTGTAGCAACGTTCAGGAATTGCTATGCAGTGCATTGTTGCTACTGTTACTGGTGGATCAACGCATACTTCTATGAGAAACATTGTGCCTGAAGTACTTTGAATCTATGTAGAAAAAGGAAGGCAGACTTAGTGGAAAGTCTGAGTGCGCATTGAAGATTGATCAGCGGGTTTTAAAGAAAGTGTGAAGGCAATTCCAAAATTAAATACAATTGTAGTGTGGAGCGAGCAGATTTATGTCGTTGCAGCTTTCAATTGTGAAGAAGACGCCCGCTTGGATGAGAATTCTATGCATAGGAGTGAGCCATCGAATTTATTGAATTGAGAAATAACTGTTTCTCGTCTGCTCTGCTTGCTGCAATATGTAACTCGATCGAAGAAGAGGTGAGGAACGCACAGTCTTTTCAAGCCTGTAAAATCTTTTTCTGACGGCCCTGAACAGGAGTTTGGCCAAGTTTGTGAAGGAATTTGGACTGGCCTCATGATATCTTTGAGTTCTTTATATTAAGGACGGATTCGCTCTTTCGCTCGGCGGTTAGGAAATCATTGAAGGAGCCTGAGAAGTGGTTTTCAATTTGATAACAGAAGAATGTCGTCGACCCTGAGCTACAGAGGTCATGAAGCTCCCTCTAACAGTTACTGGGTCTCCTGCCATGGATCACACATGAACCGAGCTGCCAAAGAAGCCACAGAAGCCATCAAGAGACAGAGAGCCGTGTCTGATATTCACGCAGAGAGACAACGATAAATACGTTTGTGATTATATTAGTTTAATTTCCATTATTATAAAATGTTTGAAGAAATCAGTAAGGCTCAATATGGATGGTTGTCCAGATAGTATGGCAGTTGCGGATCTAGGGAAGGATCCCTCATTAGTGGTAGACGTTGGAAGTGGTTTCCTAATGAGGTTATGCGACAGATTGGGATGATGTCCAGTAATTGACTTCGGGAGGTCCTTGATTCGGGAGTTGAGGAAGGGAACTCGAGAATCCAACTTGCCAACTACACCTTTTCGAGGGTTACAAGGCAACTTGATGGAGCATCTACTGATAAGCTTGATTATTTTGTTATTTTCATGTAATGTAATCATTAAGGGGGGATGTTGGAATTAATGCTTACATTCCATATTTGAGAAATTAGGTTTGTGATAGTTGAGAAATTCTCTCAACCACTCTCTCTAAATTAGGAATAAGTTGGATCTCAAAAACTCTATTTAATAGAGTGATCTGAATGTAATCAGTGTGTGAGTGTGGTTACACATGCACCAATTGTGCATAATATAATTGTGTCTCTGTAATTGTGTATGATTTAGCTGTTTTGATCAGATCTATCTTTCAATTTTAGGTCAATAATTTGCACACAGGCACCACTTTGTCTGGTTTGTGCTATATGGAGAGTGTCTACTTTTCCTTGCCATACATTGTATACAAAGTGTCTACTAACGTTCTCGCAGTCAAAGATATTTGCAAGAACTTGGAAAAGAGGGGATTTTTTTCATGATAAAGAGGGATATTTTTATGAGATTGTAATGGTTTTCCATTTAAATTGTATTTTAATGGATAAAATATTTATTTTTGAAAAAGTTTAAATGTGTGTGTGAAGTTTACACAACTTAAATTTTTAATTTTAACAAATTTTTAATACAATTAAATAAAAATATTTAGGTAAAAGTATTATTATTTGGAGTAGTCTAACTTATAAACAAAATGGCTTTTTTCATGATATTTTTTTTTTCTGGTTAATTTTCACCAAAATCGGACAAAGATTTTTAAAAATTTGAGTTTAAATTGTTTAATCTGTAGAATTTAAGTGTTGCAAGGGGTTTCTCATGGTGTTGAATCCATTTATGCATTCCAATATGCTAAGTTGTTTAATCTGTAGAATTTAAGTGTTGCAAGGGGTTTCTCATGGTGTTGAATCCATTTGTGCATTCCAATATGCATTTTAAAACAACAAAAAATGGCATTCTTTCTTCGATTTGTCTTGCCTAATGATATCATATCAGTGAAAAAGTCTATTTTGTCTATAAGTTTGACTATGCCCTATTATTTTGGAAATAAAATTCCTCATTTTAATTTAAGAGAAAATGTAAAATATGTCAATTTAATTGTAGTGAAAATGGGGAAAATTGAGATAAATGCATGGATTTGTGACCTCCTTGGGCATCAATTTAAGCCTTATTTGTAGGCATTTTCAAGGGCATGGAGTACTCTCCAACTAGAACATATATACATGATTAAATAATAATTTTAATTTCTTTTTGCCTAAATAAAAATGTTTTAAGTTCACTATAGAACATAGAATATAATCCATTTCCGCATGATGTTTTATTTGTTCTTAATAATAAATATTTAAAACTTAATCATTATGTAATGTAGAAAGTTTAATCCTAATTTATTGTGTAATAAGTGATATCTAATTCAATATGATAGAGATGTTGTAAGGTTTAACATTGTAACTAGGTCAAAATAAAATAGATATAAAAATAAAATAAATTTTCTAGTCCAGTACAATAGAGATTTCTATATTCAAGCTTCTATGATTTTCGGTAGAAATCACATGAGAGAATTTTTGGCCGACGCATTTTGAACCAACAAATGTGGTTCATCACGACCAAATAAAGAGGTAGACCATGGCAAAGGCTTAAATAGAGAGCAATGTAGAGACATAATTTCAAGTAATAGCTATATTTGAACAA
>APFE031589764.1:64579-89869 GCA_000404065.3 Pinus taeda | reverse complement strand
ATTAAACAACTAGTTTTTAAAATAAATAAATAAATAATCAAAGTCAAACTTTAAAAGGAGGGAAGTCAAAAATTATAAAAATGAGTGAAGACCTTAATCGAGACAAGATCATTTGATAAATAAAATAACTAATGGAAATAAAATAATAAAAAAGTTAAAAATAATTAAGGAAAGTAAATAAAACAAAACAAAATATACACAAATAAAAATAAATAAATAAACACACACACACACACATATCCAAAGAAAAATAATCAATAAATAAAATAGGGTCAACAATAAAATATGGGGCTGGCCCATTAAACAAATAACAAAAATACTAAAAAGAGTTAAGAACGAATAGGATGATAAAATCCATAAAAAACCCGAAGGATCAAGAAAATAAACTCTAATGAAAAATAAATCAACAACAAATACTATAAAAATGATGTCAATATCTACAAACAAAGAAAAAAAAACCCCTAGGAAGACAAGACAAGGACCTAACTTCTACTAATATTCCAACCATCATCTCTATTCAAATTATTGGGCCTTTTTTCAATTTCTAGGGCCTCCGTCAATTTACGATGATGAAAATGACTAACCTTAGCAACGACTTGGGCCTCCTCAATGCAGATGTGATGCTTAGATTTATTTGCATGCTCCGCCAAAGCAGAGGAGTGGGTCCTACCATGCTTGATGCAAGTAGCATGCTCACGAATCCTTTGATTAATCGAACGACCAATCTCAACAATATAGGGAGTCCCACAAGAGCATGGGATAATGTAAACACCCTTCATATTCTTGGGGTCCACTGGATCTTTTACAGATCTAAGGGAGCTTCGTATGGTATTTAAAGGCCGAAAGGTTGAAGCCACCTTATGCTTCCTTAGGATCCTTGCAATCTTGTCAGTGGTCCCTTGGATAAAAGGAAAATGAACACGAGAAAATCGATCCTTGGTATCTTTATGAGCACTAGGACCTTTTTCAACTCTGAGGAAAGCCTTGGTAGGTTGGTGTCTACTATACCCATTATTAAAGAAAACACTTAGGAGATATGCTTTCTCTTCCTTTAGATGGTTTTCATCAGAAACTCTTAAAGCTCTAAAAAAGTTCAAATATAGTCGTTACTTGAAATTATGTCTCTACACTGCTCTCTATTTAAGCCTTTTCCATGGTCTGCCTCTTCATGTGGTCCCAATGATGAACAACACTTGTTGGTTCAAAACGCGTCGACCAAAAATTCTCTCATGTGATTACAATAGAGATGTTGTAATGTTTAACATTTTGACTTAATCAAAATAAAATAAAAACAAAAAGTATATTAAATTAAAAAACTTAAAATTAATAATTATAATTATAATTAACTATAATTAATAATTAAATGAGCTTAGCTCCATCTTAACTCTGGATCTCCGCATGCACTGAGAGGGATCAAATATTTCTGAAATGCAAACATTTTCAGACGAAAAAAAAGAATTTGATCCCTCTGAGTGCTTGGTAGGTCCCGGAGTTTAAAGATGGATCTTAGGTTGTTCGCCAAGAGCATCTCTACAACCTAGTATGGGGGAGATGTGTAGGGTTAAGTGTAATATAAGAAATTTGTATGTGTGACATTATTTAAATGTGGGAGTATATATATATATTATATATATTATATATAATATTTTATATTATTAATTTCCCAACCATCATCCTCTTATTTCAAATTATTGGGCCTTTTTTCAATTTATGGGCCTGCTGTCATTTACGACTTGATTGAAAATGACTGCTTAGACAATGACGGTGGGCGTCCTTCAATGCAGAATGTGATGCTTAGATTTCATTTGCATGCTCCGCCTATTATATATTATATATTATATATATTATATTATCCAACATTTAAATAATGTCACACATACAATATTTCTTATATATGAAAAATATTGTACGTCAACATTTTTTAAATGTTGGAATGTAAATAAATAAATATGTGTGTGTATGTCTATGTCAACTTCATATGTTTTAATGGTGTAGTATAACTTATAGACGAAATAGGCCCACGGGGCTTTGGATTGACGGTGAATGGGTGCGCTGTTAAGGCACTCCTTGCGATAGGTCACCGGTTCAAATCCCCTGTGGGTACTTAGGTTAGTCTTAACGTAGAAAAAAAAACTTATAGACGAAATAGCCTTTTTCACTGGAATTTACCAAAATATAGTAGTACAATTTCAAGATTTTTTGTTGTTTAAATTATAATTTTGAATGCATAAATGGATTCAACACCTTGAAAAACCCTTGGAACAATGGAATTATGTAGATTAAAAAATTTAAACTCAAGCTTTAAAATCTTTGTCGGATTTTAATTAAAATTAACTAGAAAAATGTCGTGAAAAGTGTATTTTTGTATATAAGTTAGACTATGCCTATTTTAATTGCGCTGAGTAATCAATAAGAAAATCAAATCACTACACAAATATCTAAAAATCGTGCATGAATATTGGAATCATATCTTTAAATTATGGCATAAAATATGTGATGTAGCTCTCTACATGGTATTATATTATACAAAGGCTATAGTATGACTTTCAATTTATGGTTCAATCAAATGTTTGAATATATATATATATTCAAAGTTAAATATTATAAGTTGCATTGGTCAATGCTAAACTAATAATGGTCAATGGAAAAATTGATTGTTAGAGTCCTATCTTGGGAGGGACTAATAATTACTTTGTAACCATATTTAAATTTAATTAATAAGCACATAAAAATTTAATATTCTGTTAACAAACTTTTACTATGGCCATTTTAACTTGTAAATAGGCTCTCTCACAATACCAAGGCCAATACCATGGCTTATTAATACCACATGCCCAAAAACCATAACTCATTTCACAATCAAAATATTTTATTTTAATTAAATTTATAAATTTTTAAATAAATTTAAAAGAAAAAGTATACTTTGAGATATATCTAACCCTCTAAATGCACTTACTACTAAATATATGTGAATACTATAAGATTAAATCAAGATTTTAATAAAATTAAAAATGAGATTATTGTATATATAAAAATGTGAAATTTATATAGTACTAGTCAAGATCCATCTTAACTCTAGATTTTCCAAGCCTCGAGAGGGATCAAATCTCTTTTCATTCCAAAAGAGGATTGCACCTCAATAGATTTGATCCCTCTCAGCACTTGGTAGATCCTAAGTTAAGGTGGATCTAGGCTAGTTTTATGTAATGTAATTTTATTGTGTCGAGAAGCGCTCTCCAATCCAATATGGAAGAGATTTTGTAATTTTTTGTTGTGTCTTGTCCTATTAAACGTTTTGACTCGGTAAAATTACATAAAAATGAAAATAAAATAAAATTTAAAAACTCTCCAACCTAGTATGGGAGAGATGTTGTAATCTTTAACATTTTAACTTTGTCAAATTACATTAACAAAAATAAAAATAAAATTTAATAATGAAATTAAAGGTAAATTAAAAATTAAAAAATTAATGATTATACTAAAGCCCAAAAGCTAAAACCCCTTGTTGGCTTTACGAAGTCCATTGTGAAAGACATTTCATCATTTATCAATGAGTTAAAGGGAATAATGTTAGACCCAATGGATATTCTTGTGAGTTTCGATGTGGTCTCCCTTTACACTAATATCCCTATTAATGAGGCCATTGAGGTCATTAATCACATTATAGATACAGATACCACTAGATTGGTTGAAATTTGTCTCACCTCTACTTTCTTTATCTTTGAAGGGGAATTTTATGAACAAACATGTGACATTTCCATGGGTTCTCCCCTTCCCCCATAATGACTAATTTGTTCATGGAGGACTTTAAATCTAAGGCTTTGGCCTCAACTCAATTCAAGCCAAAGTTATGGAAGAGATTTGTGGATGACACGTGTGTCATTTGGCCCCATGGTCAGGAAAAGTTAGATCTATTTTTTCAGCATCTTAAAAATCAATCTAGCTACATAAAATTCATTATGGAACATGAATTCAATGAGAGTCTACATTCCTTGACATTCTTATTTCAAATAAGGATGATGGTTCTTTCTCCCATTGGGTATTTCGGAAGAAAACTCACACAGAGAAATATATTCATGCTAAGTCCCGCCATTTCCCTGCTCAAAAGTTGGTTGTTCTCAACACTTTAGTTACTCTTGTGTTAAGATTTTCTAATGAAACCCACCTTAATGATGAGAGTACCTATCTCCTTAATGTTTTAAAAAATAATGGATATAGTAGGCACCAATGTCTAAAATATTTTCTTAAAGCTGACAAAGGTCCTAAGGTTGAAAAAGAACCCAAAGATCGGACTTCATGGGTGACTCTTCATTTTATCCTAGGGACCACTGATAAGATTGCTAGGATCCTAAGGAATCATAAGGTTTCATCCACCTTTAGGCCCCTAAACACCATTCTTAGCTCCCTAAGATCAGTAAAAGGCCCAATGGACCTTAAGAATATAAAAGGTGTTTATGTTATCCCATGCTCTTGCAAGACACCCTACATTGGTGAGTGACTCACCGCTCAATAAATCAAAGAATTCATGAACACGCAACTGACATCAAACATGGGAGAACCCGCTCCTCAGCATTGGTAGAGCATGCAGAAAAGACAAAGCACTACATCTGCATTGAAGAAGCTCAGATCATTGCTGGGATTGATCATTTCCATCGTTGCAAGTTTAGGGAAGCTATAGAGATTGAAAGGAGGCCAAGTAATATGAATAGAGATTATGGATGGAAAATTATTAGTTTTTGGGTCCCTATCATTTCTTCTTTAAAAAATATCACACTTATTATTGAATTGAGGCTTCTGTGATCCATATCAAATTTTTGAAGATTCTTCGGCAAAAATCACATCGAGAAACTTTTGTCAACGCGTTTTGAACCAACCAGTGTGGTTCATCGTGAGGACAAGTTGAATGAGAATATCTCGCTATTTCAATTAAATAAGATAGGACAGAATACAATGGCTATTTCTAGACAATAGCTAGAATTTGCGGAGACAGAAGATAAGATTTGACTATGATAAAGGGTATTAAATTTGATTTATTTAAATACATAATTCGGTTATCATATTCATATCAAATGTATGGGACCATTTTATTAATATATATTTTAGATAGTAATTATATATTTAATAGTGATCATAAAATATATTAAATAAATTAATTAAATTTAGATATACAATATTAGTTAATTATAAAAGCTAATAGAGTAATAGTTATATATATATATATTATATATATATATATATATAATAATATATATATATATATTATATTATTAAGTAGTTAATAATATATAATGAAGGGAACTATATTTATAAATATATTATGAAATAAAATAAATTTTATATTTATCGTCAAAGAGTTTTTTTTACAAAATATAAAAATTTAGGATTCAAGTGTTTAGAAAAAAATATTTACATATTAATAAATTAATTATAATCTATTAAGGGTAAAAAATAGTATATTAGTTTCAAAATTAATTTAATTAATAAATATATTAATTTTAGTAAACTAATTATAAAATAAATTAAGTTTAAATTAATAGTAAAAGAGTTTTCACATATATAAATATTTAGAAAGAAGAAGAAGAAGAAATTACCATATTAAAAATTAATTAATAGAATATTTAAGGGAGGGGAAGAGAGAAAACCACTAGGAGGAGAGGGTTGGGACCCAACAACTACTGATCTTCTAGCCATCCTCTCTATTGAGATTGTTCGCCCTTTTTTCAATCTCAAGGGCTTCCCTAAATTTCCGGTGATAAAATTGTGACACTCTAGCAATCACACTAGCTTCTTCAATGCAGACATGATGATTGGTTTTCTCCACATGCTCTGCTAAAGCAGAAGACTTAGTTCTCATATGCTTGAGGTCAGCTGCGTCCTCACTAATCCTTTGATTAATGGAATGACCAGTCTCACCAATATAGGGGGTCCCACATGAACAAGGAATAATATAAACCCCTTTCATGTCCTTAGGGTCAATAGGATCCTTCACAGATTTGAGGGACTTACGAATGGTGTTAAGAGGTCTAAAGGTTGTGGGGACATTATGCTTCTTAAGAATCCTCACAATCTTATCTGTGGTCCCCTGAACAAACGGAAGATGGACACTAGGAATCCGCTCTTTAGGCCCTCTTCTGGATAACGAATTCTTAGCTGCTTTGAGGAAAGCCTTTTGTCCCAAGTGTCTGCTATAATCGTTCTCAACAAAGACACTAAGGAGATGGGCTTTCTCCTCCTCAACGCTCTTTTCATCAGAGATCCTTAAGGCACGAGTTGCAAGGGTGTTGAGAACCCCCAACTTCTGGGCTGGGAAATGGTGGGAACTAGCATGAAGATACTGCTCCACTTGTCCTAACGATGATGATGAACCACACTGGTTGGTTCGAAAAGTGTTGACAAAAGTTTTTCTATGTGATTTTCGCCAAAGAATCTTAAAAAATATCACACTTATTACTAATATTATTATTATTAATATTTTTTCCCTTTAATTTATTTTATTTTCATCTAGCTAAAAGTAAAGCATGTATTTTTGTTATAAATTATAACTTTATTTTAAGTTATTTGTCATTTATTCTCATCATTATTCTTTATTATTCATAATTATTATTTAAAATAATCTTTGATGTTGACTATTAATAAATGGTAAAGAAAAAATTAACTTTTAATTTTTTAGCACCTTCCTTATTTATATATATATATATATAATATATAGTTTTTGGGATATTTATTAATCTATTTATGTTTCTTTTTATTTGTTCATTAATTTTTATCTTATTTACCCTTTATTATTATATATTTGATTTTTTCCATTGGTTTTAGATTTCATATTAATTATTTGGTTAAATCTTGACTTACATTATTCCTTTATTAATTTTGACCCTCCTCTCAGTATCCTTGAATTGTTTTATCCTTTTTTTCATTTTTAGTCCTATCTTTATAATATTAATAAATAATATTATTATTATTAATCATTTTAATATATTCTTTATTAATAAAATAATTTTTGTTCAAAAGTAACTGTTATAATCTAGCCATTAGAATTAATTTTCTCTATATCCTACTCTTCTTATTTAATTTGATGTCAAGATCTGATTCTCCATCTTGTCCAAAGGATGAGCCAGATTTTGACTCTCCTTATTTATCTTCATCTTGTCCTAACCATGAACCATACTAAATGGTTTGAAAAATGTCTGCCAAATATTCCTTATGTGATTTCTACCAAAAGTATTTAGCATTATTCAAGATATGGATTACCAATTCGAATAATGATTATAATTATTAATAAAACATTTTGACTCAGTGTAATTACATAAAAATAAAATAATAAAACAAAAAAGTAAGAATAAAAATATTTAATTAAAATAGAATAATCAATTTACTATGCATGGGACTTGGATAGATGGTGACTGGGTGCTCTATTAAGGCACTCCTTGATGTGAATTCATTGGTTCAATTCCTTTCCGTGATTAAGGTGATACAATGGACATGATGAAGATATAGTCCTGCCAAGCTTACAATTTTTTTTGTCAATTTACTGTTATGTAAACATTTTGACTCATGGTTTTCACAACCCATGATTTTTTTCAATGAATTCTATTTAAAGACATAAAAATCTAATAAATTTTCCATACATAAAAATAACCAATTGTCAAATTATTGTGCCAAATTTGAATATTTTTGTGTGAGAGCTAATATAGACACAAAAATCACAGAATGTTTCAGAAATTAAGACCTTAAATTGTCAATCTCACAGGTTGCTATTACTAGTAAAGGTAAACCTTCCCCTAAATAAAACCATACAAAGTTTTTTTTTTTAAATGGAAAAAAAATTATAAATCATTTTCATTATAATTTCTTAATAAAAAAAAAATTTGTTTTTATTTTTATTTTTAAAATTATCTTTTAAATATTTTCAAGTGGTTTATGTAAATCAAAGATACCTCTGATACCAAAAATACCTTTATTTTTGTATGTGAGAGCCTTATAGGAAAATTTCTCAAAAACAATTAGGGAAACTTGTTTCAATCTGTTGGTACCATTTATTATTTTAATGAATACTCTTTCTCAGAATATCAAGCACATAAATATTTTATTTTTGATATTGATATTCAAATCATATATATGCTTTTGTATGTTTGATGTCCCGACGATAATTATGTTGTCCATATCGATCAACTCTATTTATACTTCATATCATATTGTTGTTTAAAGGGTGTACTATAAAGCGTTGGTATGAAGTTCACACATATTC
This sequence comes from Pinus taeda, assembly GCA_000404065.3. Lineage (NCBI taxonomy): Eukaryota > Viridiplantae > Streptophyta > Pinopsida > Pinales > Pinaceae > Pinus > Pinus taeda. Next base: position 81,621 of record APFE031589764.1, on the reverse strand, counting down.
TAGTTTGATCTTCGGTGTACGTGGCTTTTGCTTCTTGTGGTGAAGTGGCATTAATCCTAACCCTAGATTGTTAGGGATGACTATCGTTAGTTATGGGATGTAACCATCCCCTCCCTCTCCATATTTGCGGCCCATTCGCACCCTTTGTGCATCCGTTAGAGCATAGCCCGACGAATCGAACCTTGTTTGTTGATTTCACTGAGCTGCTTTGTTTTGAAGGCATGGAGTCGGTTGGCATATAACACATTGCCTTGGTGGCTACATAAATTGAAAATAAAAGCAGTGTGTTATATTGTTATACAACATGCATGTACCAGGGCATTTAATGCCCTATGGCAGGTTGGTTAGCCCTTGCCGTCGGTTGGCAAGGTAATGAGTTGATGTTTTAATTCTCTTGCATTGTTTCGAGAGGCTAGGTTATTAATATTGATCGTTACCCTTGTCTACAGGTAGTTGGAACTAGGGTTTAGTTGTGTGGTCATTTCCTTAGGTACTACCAGGAATGAGGGAAACAATCCTCCATCTATTCAAGATTTGGGGCTTTGGAGTTGTTTGCAAGAACTCTTATTAAGTTCTCGCCCAGATTTGCAAGGTAACTCATCAATCCCAAGCACATTACAGATGTAATTTTGAGTCTCTTCCTCACTTCTTTTTGGTTATTAATATGTTAACCTTAGTGGGGTTATTCTTATTATAGGTTGGAGAGCACAGGATTCGGCGGCCATACAGGTAATCTTGGGGGTCTTATTTTTATTATTACTTAGGAACTCATGCATGCTTTCCTAATTTATTTATTTTTCTGACTGGCATGTTCTGTATGTGGTCAGGTTCGCTTTCCAACAACATTCCTCAGCATCATTTCTATATATGGAATTTTCATGATCGACTTTAGGGTTTCTTCTTATAGCTTTATTATATAATGTTTTATTTTGCTTATTTGGAACAGGATTCAGTTAAACTTCACGTATTTCTCGGTTCGGACCTGGCTTTTCTAGGTCATTTTGTTTATGTAAATCATAAGAATGTTCATTTGGCCCAAATCCCTCTACAAGGTTTATTACACAATTCTATAGAGTCGGACTCTATTTTTTATTCAGTACATGAAAATGGATTTGACACTTATGAAAGTTGTTTATGGTTGTAGCGTAATAATTTTTTAATCATTGCTCAACAGTGCTATTTTCATGAGACATGTTTTATACTCTCTCTCGCTCTCTATATATACATACTGTTTTTTTTTTTAATGTTTCTGCCTTTGTAATACTTCTGCGTATTTATTAATGGTCATGGCGTTTCCAGGTTTTAGTTATGAGTACCATATTGTAGGTTGAAAAGATTGTTGCCATGAACAATTTATATCTATTACGACTCTTCCAATTGTTACATTTTTTTGAAACCTTCTTTCGTGGTGTTGGTCTGCATCTTTATGTCATAAACTAAAAGAAAAAATTGACCTTTACTTTACTACTAATGCATCGGCTTAATACTGTAAATATATTTTTATTGTGAATTTCGTATTTCCAGCTTGCTTCGGCTTACAGTATTAGCTTATTTTTCAACCTGCAGTCCCCTTTTTTTAATTTATAGTCTCAGCATACAGCCTTGTTTGCAATTTATCATTGAATTCTTTTCAATTTCCTATTTAGTACATTATAACTATTATTGTTCCAATGAGTGAATATATATATATATAATATATATATATATATATATATATATATATATATTATATATATATATATATAAATATATATATATATATATATATCAGTAACAAGGACAATTTCGGTTGGAAAACTAACTACAATAGGTTGGTATTCCAACCAACTGCAATAGGTTGAACTAACCTTTGTTCATCACAATATTATACCAGTAGAATAAATATTTGTTTACAATATTCCCAATGTAATAATATTATCATTTAATTTTGAGGTTTCTTCAGCCACTCTGTCCAACTACTATTTTTCATTTATAGAAACTCATCATTTCATTTAACATTCTAACAGTAACAATTAGCATAATCTATCATTTAGTTTTGAGATTTCTTTAACCACTATGTCCAACTAATATTTTTTATTCATAGAAACTCATCATTTCATTTAACATTCCAAGAGTAACAATTATCATAATCTATCATTTAATTTTGAGGTTTCTTCAACCACTCTGTCCAACTACTATTTTTCATTTATAGGAACTCATCATTTCATTTAACATTCCAAGAGTAACAATTATCATAATCTTTACAGAAAGTCTTTTACTACTACAGTTCCTACTACAGTTTCAGGAAGATTTACCATTCCAATCATTATCCATGTGTAACTAGTATTATAAAATTCCATGTGTAACTAGTATTATAAACTTCTAGAATGTACTGTAATATAAGTTCTAAATATTAAAATTACTTGTTTGTTTAGGTTATCATTCCACTCATTATCCATATGTGTAACTAGTATTATAAACTTCTAGAATGCACTCATTCCACAATAATTATAAAAGTAATATAAGTTCTAGAAATTAAAATTACTTGTTTGTTTAGGTTACCATTCCAATCATTATCCATTCCACTCATTATCCATATGTGTAACTAGTATTATAAACTTCTAGAATGCACTCATTCCACAATAATGATAAAAGTAATATAAGTTCTAGAAATTAAAATTACTTGTTTGTTTAGGTTACCATTCCAATCATTATCCATGTGTGTAACTAGTATTATAAACTTCTAGAATGTGCTGTAATATAAGTTCTAGAAATTAAAATTACTTGTTTGTTTAGGTTACCATTCCACTCATTATCCATGTGTGTAACTATAGAAATTAAAATTACTTGTTTGTTTAGGTTACCATTCCACTCATTATCCATGTGTGTAACTAGTATTATAAGCTTCTAGAATGCACTCATTCCACAATAATTATAAAAGTAATATAAGTTCTAGAAATTAAAATTATTTGTTTGTTTAGGTTACCATTCCAATCATTATCCATGTGTGTAACTAGTATTATAAACTTCTAGAATGTACTGTAATATAAGTTCTAGAAATTAAAATTACTTGTTTGTTTAGGTTACCATTCCACTAATTATCCATGTGTGTAACTATAGAAATTAAAATTACTTGTTTATTTAGGTTACCATTCCACTCATTATCCATGTGTGTAACTATAGAAATTAAAATTACTTGTTTGTTTAGGTTACATAAACTTCTAGAATGCACTCATTCCACAATAATTATAAAATTAATATAAGTTCTAGAAATAAAAATTACTTGTTTGTTTAGGTTACCATTCCACTTATTATCCATGTGTGTAACTATAGAAATTAAAATTACTTGTTTGTTTAGGTTATCATTCCACTCATTATCCATGTGTGTAACTAGTATTATAAACTTCTAGAATGCACTCATTCCATAATAATTATAAAAGTAATATAAGTTCTAGAAATTAAAATTACTTGTTTGTTTAGGTTACCATTCCAATCATTATCCATAAGTAATATAAACTTCTAGAATGCACTCATTCCACACTAATTAAGTAATATAAATTCTATAAAATAATTAAGTAATATAAATTCTATAAAATAAAATTACTTGTTTGTTTAGGTTTAAATGGCCAGGGGATTCATAGAGGAGAAAGACCACTCTCAACCAACAACCCCCAATTCTCCCCTTAAGCTAGATTTCCACTTCCATAAAAGGTTAGATTTCCACTACCATAAAAGTTATTTGACAGAGACAGTTCCACTTCCATAAAAAACTCTTCCATAAAAGTTATTTGACAGAGTTCCACTTTCATAAAAGTTCCATAAAAGAATTCTCCCCTTAAGCTAGATTTCCACTTCCATAAAAGGCTAGATTTCCACTACCATAAAAGTTATTTGACAGAGACCTAATAAGGTTTGTCAGAGTTCCACTTCCATAAAAGTTATTTGACAGAGTTCCACTTCCATAAAAGTTCCATAAAAGACCTAATAAGGTTTAGCCTAGGAAGTAAGGTTTAGCCTAGGAAGTCAGGTTTAGCCTAGGAACTAATCAGACTTAGAGATTCCACTAGCCCCAACCAACTCAAGGATAGCTCAAGAATACCTTATCTAGCAATGTTTTCCTTCCTTTAACATCTTGTTCAAGGGATTAATTTTTTTTTTATTCCTTCTTAGTTGCCTCAGGTTCCTCTCATACCCTCCTTCCCTTAACAACATCTTGTTCAAGGGATTGATTTTTTTTCTTTCCCTTCTTAGTTGCCTCGGGTTCTTCAGGTTCCTCTCATACCCTCCTTCCCTTAACAACATCTTGTTCAAGGGATTAATTTTTTTTCTTTCCCTTCTTAGTTGCCTCGGGTTCCTCTCATACCCTCTTGGCTTCTTTTCCCAATTGAAATGATTTATCTCTCAGAAAAGGGAGTAGTTGCCTTAGGTTTCTCTCTCCTCTCATACCCTCTTGGCTTCTTTTTCCAACTGAAATGATTTATCTCTAAGAAAATGGAGTAAATTTTATAAAATGGAGTAAATTTTATTTGGTGTCTTTTCCCTGTGAATTCCATGACTTTCCATAACCTCTTTTATATAAAATAAAAATAAACTTTAAATGTTAAAGTTCTCACTTAGCTTTCCACATAGTTCATGGTTTAAATACTTACTTTCACTGAACTATATATATATATATATATATATATATATATATATATATATATATATAATATATATATATATATATATATATATATATATATATAAGATACACATGAATGAGGATGTTGAAGAAATACCCAATAGTTCAATGAAAAATAAATATTTAAACCATGGACTATGTGGAAAGCCTAATGAGAATATATATATATATTCTCATTAGCTTTCCACATAGTCCATGGTTAAATATTTATTTTTTCATTGAGCTATTGGGTATTCTTCAACATCCATCATCATGTGTATCTTATATGATATATAATATATATATAATTGGCTTAGTAGGTCCTGACTTAGGTTCAGAGTTAGTTGCGTTAAAACGAAATCCTACACCACAGGCCCTTTTGGCATCAACCCGCATAGTGCAGAATGAAGTCTCATCTGAAGTAGTATTAAGGGATGCTGGAACCAAGTTTCCGCACCTAGAGATCAATGTGATGTCTTTTTATGCCCTAGATTTAATTTTGTGTAGATCTATAAGCCCTTAGGGCTTGGTACTGTAACTCCTTTTGGATGGCCCCTAGACCTCTGCGAAGGTCAATGATTGACATTTGCAGACCCTGAATACATGATTTACCTATTTATGCACAACATAAATTATCTTTAGCTCAGAATCTACTCAGACCTACTAAAGTGCTTGATAAAATGTATTATGATTTTCAAGTAAATACTTAACATGCATTGTGTTTAGTTAATAATACTTATCCAGTATATTCGCGCATCACACATCAATATATCATTATTTCATAAAGACATTATTTCATCACAACATATATTGCAAACATAAAAAACAAAGGTAAACAGATAAAACACATGAATTTCTCCAAGAATCTTCTTTATTGATCTAAAACTCCCTTACGCACTCAGTTGTAGGGGTCTGCACACTCGACTATGGATACTACTCTAGGCCTTTGCACACTCAGTTGCAGAACCTTTTCCCCTTCTAAGACTTACTTTTCTGTGCTATCTCTCTAAGAATTCATCTGTTCATACCCATAGACATAGACATATATCTACCTTAGACTCTCTAAGACACACCTATTTATAGAATTCCATGGTCCGCGGACCATGGGTAGATCTCCAAACCAACTCATCTTTACATAAATAAGGGTAAAGACCCTTTTTGAATCCTAATTACCTATGTGCTCTGCATCCAAAATTCACGAAGACTTTACATCTTTTCATCAAAATTTACAACACAACTTGGGTTTTTAACCCAAAAATTGACCTAGGGGACCCCATCCCAACAAGCCCCCAACACAATGTTTGTGACTCACCCTCGATTCACTTGGCTAGCGCAATGATATTGTAGTGAAGATCCCCTAGCTCTACTTGCATAACTACGACCTCGACAACACTTTGTGTAGTTGCCTGCTTGACTTTCTCAACAAGTTGCTCCATAGTTGGCTAGCGTAGTGATATTGCAGCGAAGATACCCTAGCTCTACCTGCATAACTACGACCTCGACAACACTTTGTGTAGCTACCTGCTTGACTTTCTTAATGAGTTGCTCTGTAGCTGGTCCTTCTGCGGCCAGCTTCATCATTTGTTGAGTCGTTTGCAAGCCTTCGAGCTTCTCATAAATATTAGTGGTAACCTAGTAAGCCTCATCTAACCAAGGTCCCAACCTTGCCTTCAACACTACCTCCTTCCTCTCAGCTGCTTCAACTTGTGCGTGGAGCTGTTGCCCCTCCTGCAACTTGGTAAGGAGCTGCACTGAAGCAATTGATCGCGTCGTCACCTTGACCTCATCATACTGTCATTGGAGCTCGGGAACCTCTATATTGAGCATCTATAGTTTTGGGTCCTCCTGTATAGTCGTGATCAATTCCATTGCCTGCTCGAATAGGGCCGAGCAATCAGTGATTGCGGCGTCCAACGAGGCCATTCCTTCTATGATCATGGCTCCGCATTGTTCCTTGACCTCAGGCGGAGTCGAAGGTTGTGATTTGAGCTGCAGCTCTGTGATCTTCATGTTGAGCTCAAATTGAACTCTTGCAACTTATTCCTTTGCCTCGCAAATTCCTACAACGGATTTTCGGATCTTGGCCTCTGGTTGCGCTTCATCGGGTATGTACAACTTTGGCACTGTTCTGCACACCTCTGCAACCTCGACTGCCATCTTGGAGCTCTGTGCCTCGACAATATCTCTTTTTTTCAGGTCCTGTGTCTTTTTGGTGAACATTTGTTCATTGTTCACCCAGTATTCGCTAATTAAACTGAGAGCGCACTGCTCCCGAGCTCTCAATTCCATTGTCACTCCTGTTTGCAGTGCATGAAGAAATTTGTTGGGGAGTGCTTCAATATTTAGGACAATGTTCTTAAGGATACTTATGATGATCTTGTCATCAGTCGATTCTGCACTCCGGGAACCCTTTGGTAAAGCAACTGTTCTAAGGTCCATTGTCCTTACCAGTTCTGCAGCCTGACTTGTCCCTAGTGCTAGGCTCGGTTTTGCGGCGCTCACTTGACCTGCGCCCACCTATATCTTGCTAGTGTGGATCTGCATTTCACGCAGATCCTTCTAGAAATTTCCCAATGACTACATATATTATTACTCGAATAGCTGCAACAGTTCGGTTGTCGCATCTCGCACTTTGTCACTGATCTCGTTAAGATCGCCCTCTATCAGGGTGATGAGATCCACTTACATTTTAGCTTACTTCTTCTTCTTGTGGGAACACTCCTGCTATTGTTCTTTGCGCTTCCTTAGTCGAAATGGGGTACCCTACCCCTCATCACCTCCATCACCCCGTGCAGACTGCTCTCCCTCCTTGGTTTCGGGCAGTAGAGATTTGTTACTTTGCTCGAAGTTGCATTGTTCTTGCTCAACCTATTAGTTTGCAGCACACTCCTTTTCCATTTGAACCTTCTTGTCAGCTTCCTTCTTTCACTGCTCAGCTAAATTTTGCACCACCTATTTTGTTGCATCCTTCCATTTCTTCTCAGCTGAGTTCCCTATGCCTTTGCTAGTACCTTCATCCAAGTCGGATGGGGTGTGCCAATCTAATGGACAACACTTGATCACTTCCTGTAAGGAATCATCAGTGAACAAATATGGTAAATCGAACCACTTATACTATGGGTCCTTCCACGCCTGAATGTACACGTGGTGGAAATATGCCTTAAACGCAGCATACACAGGCAACTGCTCATACAAGGTTGGGGACTACATTAGGCGTTGATTGATGGCCATGAAGAAGCTCACTTCCATCAACACCCAAAAAATATTTGTTTTTGTGACCCGCACAGGGTCCTTTGTGGCCCAAAGGGAGGTGAATTGTGCGTCCTCTGGCAATCCTTCCTTCAATGGAGGAAACTGACTATCCTCTGGCAGCTCCCAGGTGACCAACACAATAGAGAGCAAAAAACACGTGTAGTGGAATGGCTTACTCTCATCCTGGACCTCACGACAATCTGCAAGGAATTCACTGCATAAATATCGTGACCAGTTAAACTGCACGCCTTCTGTGCATTGTGCAACTAATGATATCACAAGCATCGGGACCTCGTCTGTGCGGCACTTCATCATAACCTTTTTGGTGAGTATTTGGGTGGAAATATTTAGCGCGAGATCATTGATGGACGTGATGGAATAGCTGTGCGGCTTCTTGACAAGCTCTAACTCCTTTTTCATCTTCTTCGCCAAGTCTCTTTCGCCATCTTTTCTGCCAAACTCCTTGTTCGGATTCAAACCCTCATGCGGCAGGTGTGCGATCATGTGGATGAGCATGTTTGTAATGCGTATTGGCATGCCAAGCCATAATAACCCATCATGCATGAGAGTAAGTAACTACCGCACACAAGTGGTGTTAATATTAGTGACGTGATAGTGGGGCACCCACAACAAGTTCAGCAATCCAGAGTTCTCTAATCTGCGGATCCATACAACCATTTCCAACTCACTGACACCTAAGTATGAGTAGTACACTCACCTCATGTAATTATTTTTCACGAGGTGAGGGAACCGCTCATGGTCAGCCATGTCCCAATCCTCCATTTTTAACAAGGGAATTCGCGCAAGGCACGAACCTTTCAAAGTTATTTGTTCCGGTAATAGGGGTGTATGAATAAGGAACTTATCCGAGTCTGGGTCTTTGGGGACCTTTGATTTCCCTTTTCATGGAGGGATATACTTAGGAAACTTGGTGAGAGGCTCCACTCCCTCAGTGTCTATATCCTCAGTTCCCTGTTCAGTTTCCAAATCCACCACCTTCTTAGGTTGCTTGTCCTTCCTCTGTGTTTGAGCGGTATTATGTTTCCTAGGCGACTCGCACACTGGCACCAACCTCTTCTACTTGTCTTTCTTCATCTTCTAGGTTTCTCACACAGGTGTAGCCTTCGGCCTAGGCAACCTCGGTGTTGTAGGCATAAGAGCTAGAGCTTCCATGCTCACTACCTCTGGAAAAGCCCCTTCAGAGGTGACAATCCCTCTAGTGGTTGCAATCTCAGCTGGATCTGGTCTGAACATGGTATCACAAATAAATTTTTAGGTTAACTTTGGTAAATTATCGAATGCATAACTTGTGACCAAATCCTCAAAGAACACACGATCATAAGCAACAAACAACACAACTCAAAAACTCTAAGGGTGCGAAGTGTTCTCTGTTAGACCGACATGCATAATTTTTAGGGAATTTTGAATTCAAATCCGACTGTTACCCCAAAAATTTGTCCATTAATGTTGTTTTGGCAGTATATCTTCAAATATTTTGGCCTTAAATGCAACTACCCTCTCCTCTTAATCGTCTCATGATTTTCAAATCATGAACAATGACTCTAACGGTCACTTTCTAGATGTGCTGCACAATATCTATTTTCATAGCGCAGCTTCCGATACTGTGATGTCACCCTTTTGCACGCAACTCCCCTACTGTGTAGTTCCTCAACCGGGGCAGTGTAGTTTATAGTCTCGCACTCCCTTGAAACTGTCAGGAGCATTAAGACTGTTCTGATGTCATGTAGTCATTGAGCCAAATCTCCTGTATATGGCTTCAATCGAATTCCATTCACCTTTTCCATAAAATGTTCTCCATTCAACTTCACAAGTTGAACCGCGCCTCCATCTATAATTTCTTTGATGACATATGGCCCAAGCCAGTGCATCTAAAACTTTCCTGGAAACTTAGCAAACTTACTATCATATAATAAAACCAAATCATTTACCTTAAACATGCGCAGCTTGATGTGCCGATCATGCTAAGCCTTTTCACATTCATTTTGTACTTGTTGATGGAATCCAACCAAGAATTTGTCTTCTTCAAGCTTCATCAGTGGCATGAGCCGCTCTTCTAAGGCTCCACGATCTGCCATCCCTATGACAGCTGCTACGCGTAGACTAGGCATGATATACTCCATAGGCATCACAACTTCTATGCCATAGACCAGTCGAAAAGGTGTCTGACCTGTTAGCTTCTTGCAAGTAGTCCTATATTCCCATAACACTATAGGTACGTGCACATCCTAGTTATTTCACTACACGTTGCAAATATTCATCAATGCATTCTCTAAGATTTTATTGAAGGCCTTAACTGTTCCATTAGCTTGAGGATGATACAATGTGCTCTTTTGATGATAAACCTGGAATTCCTCAGCCAGCATGTTGATTGTTTCATTGAGGAAGTGCGTAACTTGATCACTCATTGTTGGCTTGAGGAGGCCTGACCTAGGTTCAACGTTAATTATCCAAACAAATCCCTACACTGCTGGCCCTTTCGGCATCAGCCCGTGGAGCGTGGACCAAATTCTCACCCGAAGCAATATGGGGGGATGTTGGAACCAAGTTTCCACACCCTGAGATGCTCATGATGTCATTTTATTCCCTTTATTCCTGCCTTCACGCATGTCACCTCACTCTAGGGCTTTCCAGACAAGCCCTCTATTCCGTCCTTCAATACCTCCGCAAAAGGGTACGACTAACCTTTGCGTAACTCTAACCCTTGATTCAGATTCTTTCACGTTGCTAAGGCATCATATTGCTTAGATTGTCAAGTTATCTTGAGAGTTTTCCTTATCTTATTATATATTCACAGTTAGCACTGCGTAAACAAATATTCTTATATGCATTTAGTTATCCAACATAATTATACACATTCGCGCACCATATAAGCAGTATAAAGGAAATTCATACGTAAAGTGACAAGATGCATCAATCGGAACAAAGACACATAAATTGTGAAATACTTCTCTTTATTGATATCTTCCAAGTGATTACAAACTCTATCCACCTTACGCACATAGCTGCATGGGTTCACGCACTCAATTGCATACTTCTACCCTAGGCCTTTGTGCACTCAACTGCAGAGCCTCTATCTATGCTACGACCCGAAACGTAGACTTCTTACTTCAGAGCTATGACTCTCTTAACTTGTATGTCTCTAAAACTACTTAGAGCTTAGCTCTTTTTATACAATCCCATGGTCCACGGACCATGGGTAGATATCTTACAACCGAATTTACTTTACAAAACTAAGGGTAGTCAACCCTTTATGACTTATAACACCTACGCGCTCCGCAACCACAAAATGCAGTCTTTACAAGTTTCTTATAAAATTTGACCAAAATATGGGCTTTTAGCCCCAAAACTGTCCTTTGGGGAATCTCGTTCCCAGCAGGCTCCCAACACAAACATCATGGCTCTCCCTCAAGTCACTTGGTAGGCACAAAGATCTTTGCGCAATGTCCTTCCAACTCAACCTGTATCACCGCAACCTCCGCTGTGCATTGAGCTCCTGTGTTGTGAGCCTGAAGCTTTTGTTGTGTTGCCTACAGAGTCACAAGCTTGCTTTCAATATTTCTTATCATTGTGTAAGCCTCATCTAGCTAGGGCTTTAGTATCGCCTTGTGCACTACTTCCTTATGCAGCACTACGTCCACCTGTTCCTTCAACTGCTTGGCCTCATGCATCTTAGCTAGTCTCTATCTTAGCGTGACAGTTCAAGCTATGCCCTTAACCTCATCGTAGCATTGTTGGAGCTCGTGCACTTCCGTCTCTAGCCTCTGTACATTGGGATTCTCCTGCAAGCTTGCCAGGACCTCAAATGATTGCTCAAAGAGTTGTGTGCAGTTTTCCACTGCACGATCCACTACCGCTACTGCTTCCGTGACAGCGATCACTCGATATTCCTTCACTTTTGGCAGAGTTGAAGGTTGGGCCCTCAACTGTAACTCTGTAATTTGCAGGTTCAACTCCAACTGAACCCATGCCATCTTAGTCCGTGTGTCGCGCACCCATGTGGCCAACTTGAGGATGCGTACCTTGACTGGCTTCTCCTCCGAAATGGCCAACTTTGGGACCATTCGGCATGTCTCCTCAATGATCTGCAAAATGCTATTTCTCTAACTGGTCGCCTCAATCTCACCGGCGATGGTAGCATTTCTCTATAAGGCCATATGCTCGTTGTTGATCCACTGTTCACTGGTCACCTAGAGGGCGCGGTGCTCTTGGGCCCTTAGCTCTGCAATTACCGCATCCTCCAAGAGGTGGAGTGCTTCGCGCAGGAGCACTGTCAGGTTCAACCCTACTCTTTTTAAGGCACTGACAGTGGGCCTATCAGCCTCCTTCTTTGTAGTCATTGCTCCATCCAGCAGCATTATCACACTAGAAGCCTTCATGCATAGCCTATTAGCAACCTTTGAAGTGCCGATAGCCAAACTAGTAGACACCGTGCCAGCCTGTGATGTGCGGGTCTGCAGCTCCTGCAACCCTGTCTGGATGGCCCCTAGGATGATCTGTTGTTGCTGTTCAAATTGTTGCAGGGCCTTCACAGTGACATCCCTCACTGTGCCACCGATATCATGCAAGTTTCCCTCTGTTAATGTGATGGGGTCCAGTGAGGTTTTTGTCGCCTTTGATTTCTTCATGGGTCCTCCCTTCTCTAGCTCTCTTAGGCACTTGATGCGAGTGGATGTCTCCTGAGGGTCTGTGCTGTGCTACTCATCTGTCTCCTCCTTGGTCTAAGGTGAAGGTGATGTCGTGGCTTTATCAGAGCCTCGCTCTGTCCCACCTGTCTGCTTCCCTATCTGTTGCAAGGCCTCACACTCTCCTTAAGGCTTATCAACAACCTCCTTCTTCCTCTTTTCGGCCAGTTGTGTCATCTTAAGCTTGGCCTCTTCCTTTTTCTTTTGTGCGGTGGACTTTCTTCTGCCCACTGCCAAATCTATTGTAGAGCGCCACTCTGTTGGTCATTGATCAAACACTGCATCAATGGCATCATCCATTGCCAGATATGGAAAGTCGTACCATTTCTGTGCAAGGTCCTTCCGCGCCCTGATGGATACTCGATGGAAGTTTGCTTTAAACTTGGCATAACCCTATAGGTTGGCGTACACCATACGTGACAATTGCAACTTGCGATTGATGTCCATCTGAATGTTCATTTCCATCAAGATCCAAAAGATCTTATTCTCCCTGACTCATTGTGTGTCCTTGGTCGCCCACAACGAAGCGTACTTCATTGCTTGAGGGAGGTTTGGTGCGACCGAAGGGAACTGACTATCCTCTGGAAGCTCCCATGCTATCAGCACAATTGACAGGAAGAGCCACATGTAGTGGAATGTCTTGCTAAGCTCTTGTGCTTCGCAACAGTTCACCAGGAACTCTCTGCGAAGGTAGTCCAACCAGTTGAACTGGACTCCTTCAGCACAATATGCTGTGAGCGCGATGACAGGCGCTGGAACCTCATCAGCACGACACTTCCTCATCACCTTCCCTACTAATATCTGTGTTTCTACCTTCACAACGGGGTCGCAAATACTGGATATAGCGTATCTGCGTGGCTTCTTCACCAGCTTAAATTTTTCTTTCATAGACTCCACGAGAGCTTGTTCGCCGCCTTTTCCGCCAAATATCATGGGCAGATTCTCTCTTGTATATAGAAGTCACATTATTTGGTGAATCAACCTATCCATGATGGGTATCGACTCCTCCAACCATAGACACCCATCATGCACTAAGCACATCAGTTGCTTGATGACCAAAACTGTCACCAAAGTGCGGCTACAGTGCGACACCCAGAGCAGGTTGAGAAACCCTACCTTTTATACTCCCTTAAGCCATCTCTATGGCTCCAATGTGGTCATCCCTGAACTCCTATCAATGATGCGGTGCATCAGTTGCTCAGTCGCCAGATGTGGGAACTTCTCGTGGTCTGCCAAGTCCCAGTCTTCAAGTTTCAGTAGCAGCAGTCGTGCCAAGCGCAGACCATTGAAAACAATTTCGTCTGACAGAAGAGGAGTTTGCAAGGGAGTCTTACTCTCATCAATGTCCTTCGGCACCTTGGACTTAGGCTTGAGCGAAAGGACGTACTATAGCAACCCAATAATAGGGTCTGCACCCGAGTTTTCAACTTCCTCTACTTTGACCCCCACATCCTCATCGTCTATCGGGGTGTCTTCAATGTCTTCCTCCTCTGGTTCTACGTTTACGGCCTTGCCTTTCTCCTGTGTGGTGGGCTTCGGTGGGTTTCTCCTTGGCAATGCGCGCACCAACATAGTAGGCTGCTTTCTCTTCTTATCTTTCACGGCTTCTTTGGTGGGGGTCATCTTCGGTCTCGGCGTTCTCGGTGATTTAGGGACTTCAACGAGCACCTCGGTGACCTCTGGAACAACTACTTCTACCTCTATTTCCATTTCTTGTTCTGCCTCCCCTACTACTTCCTTGGTATTTATAATTTCTGTGGGTGCCGACATAACGCTTTCTAACAGTGCTCGTGTAGTCTCTGGAAAGTTTGAAAATGCGGGAGTCTCTTTGAAAGTCTCAAAGAATTCTCGGTTCATGGGTGTCTGAGAGCTCGACTACTCAATTCTGAAAATCCTAGGTGTTTTTCACTGGACAACCACCTATAATTTATAAGACATTTTGAATTCAAATTCGACCATTCCCCCCAAATTCAGTGCATTAATGCTGGATTGGTGGAAAATTTTCAAGGATCTGAGCCATAAATTTCATCTTAAATGTCGGTCACCCACTCCATTTGGCTGCATTTCAACCATCAAATAATTATAAGTGACTTTAACGGTCACTTTCTGGCCGACCTGTGTGATTTCTCTCTGGGTAGCGTCGCTCCCTTCATGCTACCGCGGACCCTATGACACTTCCTTGCTTCGCACAATCTTCCAATTGCACAACTCCCCAACCCAAGTAGTGTAGTTTATAGTCCTACACCTCCTTTCAGCTACTTGGAGCACTAACACTGTGCTACCTTCATCTAGTCACATGGATGGACCGCTAGAGTATGGCTTCAATTGACTTCCATTCACCTTTCTTGGGAAGGGATCTCCATTCAATTTGACCAGTTGTACCGCTCCTCCATCGATAATCTCCTTAATGACATAAGGCCCTAACTAGTGCATCCTGAACTTCCTTGGAAATTTATCAAACATACTATCATATAACAAAACCAGTTCGTTTACCTTAAAGGTGTGCATTTTAATAATGTCGACCGTGCCATGTATTTTCGCGTTGCTTTTGGACCTGTTGGTGAAATCTAACTAGAAATCTCTCTTCCTCAAGCTCATCCAGTTGTGCAAGCCTCTCCTACAGGGCTCCGCGATCCATCATACCTTTAAGCGTTGCTATGTGCAGACTAGGCACAATATATTACAGAGGCATTACAACTTCAACACCATAGACAAGCCTAAAAGGGGCTTGTCCAACCAAATTCTTGCATGTCGTTCGATAAGCCCATAGTACTACAGGTATGTGTAGGTCCCAATCACTTCGCTGAGCATTACAAACCTTGGTCAATGTGTTTTCGAGCACTTTGTTGAACGCTTCCACCGTCTTATTAGCTTGCAGGTGACAAGTTGTGCTCTTCTAGTGGTATACCTGAATTTTTTCCGTTAGTGCACTAATCGTCTCATTCAGAAAGTGTGTACCGCGATCACTCATCAAAATCTTCGGATAGCCAAATCGCATTAGTACATTTTCAAAAAGGAACTTTGCAGCAGTCGCACCTATGCAATCCTTCACAGGCTGTGCCTTTCCCCAAAGAGTCAAATACTCTATCGCGGTGATAATGCACTTTGCTCCTGTCTTTCCCTGGGGCTGAATGGACCCCACAAAATCTATTGCCCATTTCTCAAAGGATTGAAACATCATTGTGGATTCAAAGGCATCTCATCCCTCTGCGATGGCCTTCTAGTCCTTTGACATACATCACACACCTTGCAATACACTTTTGAGTCCTAATGGAGAGTTGGCCACCACAACCCTACGTGTAAAATCTTCTATGCAGTTTCTCTTCCTGCATAATGTCCTCCTGTAGCGCCCCCATGAACATTCGCGAGGATGCTGCTTTTTTCAAACTCAGGTACATATCATCACAATATCTCATCATACCCCATTTTGTATAGATGCCCAGCTATGACAGAGAAATATGCTGCACTCACCACTAATTCCTTCTTGTGCTGGACGGTGTACCCTTCCTGGGCAGTTCCTGTTGTTAGGAAGTGTATTATATCCTCAAAATGGCCATCCGCGATGCGCACTGCAAATAGTTGTGTGTCAAGCAATACTTCCTCTAAACTAGTGGGCTCTTCCCCTATTTCAATGCGTAATAGATGGTCTAGTCCCATGTTCAGTCATCCAGGTTTCATAGTAACTTCAAAATCATACTCCTGGAACAATAAGAGCCACCTTTAGATTCTTCCCCCCAACACAGGCTTATTGACCAAGTATTTTAGCACGAAGTGATCTATATAAAATTTAAAATGGCCTCCTAGTAAGTAGTGTTTAAACTTTTGGAGCACATATACCATAGCTAACCCTTTGCGCTTGGTAGTGGAATAGTTCTTCTCTAGCTTGGATAACCTTCTGCTTGCAAATGCGATAGGGTGGTCTAGCTTGGATAACCTTTTTCTTGCAAACACGATAGGGCGGTCCAGGTCTTCTCCACCAGCCTGCGTCAGTATTGATCTCAGCGCTATACATGATGCATCGACATGTACATGAAACTCCTTCTTCCAGTCCAGTAAAACTAGGATCGACATAGTGACCATCTTTTCTTTCAATATATCCAGGCTCTTCTTACAGTCCTCATTCCAAACAACGTAAACTTTGAAACGAGAACTGATACCGTTACCCGTTTTGTAGAGATAGCAAAAAAGTGACCCGATTTTGAAAAGGGATGATGCAGAACACACATTTTTTTTAGAGCATAGTTTTTGGCACTATAAATTTTTTTATGTGCACTTCATTTTAGAATGGTAGTGATTTTGACATTGATTTTAAAAAGTGGTAATTCTACACCATCCCTTTTTTTTAAATGCTTTTTTTTTCTTTTTTTTTTTACTTTTAATTTTATAATATATGAAATGTAAATAATTATTTTGTAAATTTAATAACTTTGGAAGTGGGCTTCTTCTTC
>APFE031589764.1:0-48174 GCA_000404065.3 Pinus taeda | reverse complement strand
ATCACATTATAGCATTCCAACACATGACGTAGTTAGGTGCTCCAATTTGGTTGAACCAACTCCAAAGGATCCTGCAGAATTCTGAAGATCGTCGCCTTAACCTACTGCAGAGCTTCATCAATGCCTTCAAATCCATCTTCAAAATCAAAGGTCATTAAGAAATCCTCCCTTAATATATCCCACACCGTGGTGCCATGGAAGAGCTCTATTTCTAGGTACCAATCCATAGGGAGTATATCCAAAGTATGATAGAATAAGTGCACCCACTCTGGATGTGGCTCTTTTCCATAGACTTTAGTCCATTTTTCCAAATGATCGCATGGATAATTTATCCTATCATATTTATCAGTTAATTGCACTTTAGGATGACCAAATCACAACCTCATCATTCTCCTGTAATTGCGCCATTCATCATAGTTGTCCTTGTGCGTACCCCACCACCGTGCGGGCATAACACGTAGTGCTAAACCTAATGCTTAGAAGCGATGATCCTCGGAGACTTCTCTTTCAAGGCATCCAAAAATTTATCTACATCATTTAAACCATCATAATAGTTTAAATTTTTTACCTCCAACGACACACAGTGCAACGATTTAGTCTTCATGTTGCAGCGCAACATGGAAACTTCATACAACCTATTCTACCAATGCTCCAGTTCTTCATCTAAATCCGAGGCACAGGAAATTTCGCGGTCCCATGCAATCCATTCATCACATGTTGGATTAATCTAGTCTTGGTCTCAGGCTATTATTTTGTAAATTTGATCCAATTGATCGTCAATTTCTTCATAGTCACAGACTAATTCAGTATAGTGTAGCCCTTTTGCAGGGTCCAATGGAACTACAACACAGAGCGATTTCCTTTCAAACAACATTGTTCGCTTCTTCAAGTTGATGACTCCATTCATATCAATGGCCCAATCAATTTTGAGGAGTGCGAGATATGGATTACTATCATCAACGATCTCTATTACTTCAAAATAAGCCAATGTGCTTGCACCTTCGATATCCACTGTTACTCCATGTAACCATCCCATAGGGATGATATTCTATTTGTTCGCCATCCTCAGTTGAATTAGAGGCCACTACAGTGCAGGTCTCCCCATTCACTCCCATGTCTATTTATGCAAAATGTTCGCATCAGACCCCAGATCCAAAAGAACCTGGTCCATCTCATAGTCTTCTATCTGTGCGGTGAGCCTCATCCCACGCCCTGTCCTTGCCTTATGTTTGCCAATATTTCTAACTATGCGGTGTCCATTAGGAGCATTTTCCTTACCAGCACACTTGTTTATCAACTTATGTAAGCCTTTCACAACCTTTTTATCGCTCAAAAGTTTCATGAAAGTCTCCAAGAATGTGGTAAGTACAAATGGATCAACCTCTATATGTGTGACGATCTCTGAAACTTTGTTTGGACTTCCTGATGTAGATGCCTTGGCTAATATTTTCTTGGCTTCCCTAAATGTTTCCTTGCATGCTCTAGATCAAAATCCATCTCCTTTTCTGGGGCTCAGCGGACCCATCCATCTTCTTCAGGTTGTTTTCCCTTATCATCCCTAGTTGTTACTCTACTTCTCAGCACTATATTTACGTTTAGGTCTTCCTCGTAGGGCTCCACTCTCACATTTGTAAGTTATGCGTAGGATATTACAACTGCGCCTTCTTGTCTTGCAACTTAGCTATCAGAACATGGAATTCTTCTACAGTGTGGTCAAACAAAGTACAATATTGACCTGATGGGCGTGTCTAATTCTGACACTCCTACACGTAGTGCCCTGGCATCTCGCAATTATAGCAAATAACCTGTCCATGACCTCTACTAGGTCCTCCTCCTCCTCAGCCTCGTCCATGCCCCTGATATCCTCTGCCTACTCCCCCAGCGCCCTGATCCTGAGGTTGAGTTTCTGCTTGCATTTGATAGGTAGGCATTCTTTCCATCATCAATTCTTAGCTATGATAGTGGCGCTCATCGTGGCCCACCGATTTGCAGAAATCCTTGAATAACTATTGTGGCATTTGCATGAACTTTTGCAGCAAATTAAAATTATTCGTTACATCTTTTCTAGCCACTTGACAAACAACGCACCATAGTGCGGACCCCACACTTGGGGATGCTGGAGCTTCCTGCCTCAAGGGAATCATTCCTCCCCCTATAATATAATTCACGAAGATAGGGAAATGATCTTTATCATGCCCTAGCTCTTACACTTGAGGCACCAGACTTCCTCGTGTACCTCCATCCTAGCCTCCTTTTCTTTTTTCAAGCTCTACAATTCCAAGCAGAGTTTCTGCAACTACGAGTGAATTTGTTGAACTCCCAAAGACGCATCATGAATAAGCATTTCATGCAATCTCATCGCGATTTTCAGGGCTTACACCTAAGTCCCTATCTTCTACTGCGATAAATAAATCCTCAGGTGGGCAGGAGCGAAGCTATAAACCACTCGCGGTACTGACTATCTGTGATCTGCATATTAGCTTCATGGATCAAACACTTCAATCTTTTCTCTAACTCCCAAGGCATTTCACCAGCCCTCATCGTGATTTCTTTGAATCCAACTACTAATTGTGAGTTAGACTTAGGCTTATTGAATTCTTTGTTCAAAGCGGCCTTAGTGTCTGCTAACGATGCCAAAGGATTATCAATGCAGTACTTGATGTACCATGTCATTGCACGATCCTACAGAGCGGTAACCAACTATGCCTTCTTTATGTTGTCATCAATGATATTTTGCATGGTCCACACAACATTCACAAAAAAACAAAAGTGAATCGTATATTCGCTCCCTATACCTTTAAAATCGACAACTTTACTGAGTTCGTCATGTTGAAAAGTAGAGCTTGTGGTGGTGGTGTGGGCGAAGGTGTGTGCTGTGGAGCTGAAGGTGGAGGGGAGTGGATGGATGATGTATCTGCGGAAAATACTGTCTTATCAGTTGGAACGCACTCTGTGGTGACACATGTACCAGTCCTTCATTGTCACTTGAAGGAGGTCCAATCAGTGAGCTATATTCAGGACCTGTTTTCCCTCGATCTCTGAAGAGTTTTCCACTTCATGTAGCTTTGAACATCAAGGAAATGGCATAACCCATTTTTCACACAACATCATCTTAATCCAAGTATTCAAATATCTTAGTTACTTAGCTTGCAATCCATTGAAGAAGCGTCTCTCTAATTCGTTGTAGCTTACTGAGGTATCAGCTACGAATTTTGTAACAAATCCTCCTATAACTCGATCAAGCTAATGATCAACAACATGTGTGATCTTACTTGCAGAAACTTCCAACCTCTGTACTAGCTCTAGAGTCCACACTATTAGACCATCAAGTATCCACCTTCCTTGGCCATCTACCAATTTATCTATCGAGTTGTATAGCTCGATTGGGAAGGTGCAGAAGAAAATTTTTTGTATTTTCGTGTACAAATATCTATCCAACCGCTATTCTTCTGATAGGCACAATTTTTGCTCTCTTGCATCGTGAATTCATGGATCTCCTTATCCAACCACTTCTAAATTTCCTTCTTGGTTGGATTCCAATGATGCGACATCACACATCTCTTTATGCAGATCTCAGTCTTGGCAACGAAACCATTTGTTGGCTTAGTGGGCCCTCACCCAGGTTCAGAGTTAGTTGTTCCAAACAAAACCCTACACCATTGGCCCTTTCGGCATAAACCCGCGTAGTGTAGACTAAAGTCTCACTTGAATTAGTATGGGGGGGATGTTGGAACCAAGTTTCTGCACCCAGAGATCAGTGTGATGTCCTTTTATGCCCTAGATCTACCTTCATGTAGATCTATAAGACCTTAGGGCTTGGTATTGTAACTCCCTTCGGATAGCCCCTAGACCTTTGTGAAGGTCAACGATCGGATTTTTCAGACCTTAAATAAATGAATTACCTACTTACGTGCACCATAGATTATCCTTAGATCAGAATCTACTCAGATCTACTTAAGTGTTTGATAAATGTAACATAATGTATTATGATCTTCATGCAAATATTTAACATGTATTACGTTCAGTTAATAATACTTATCCAATAGATTCGCGCATCAATACATCATTATTTCATCATAACATATATCACAAACATAAACAATAGAAGTAAACAGATAAAACACATGAATTTCTCTAACAATCTTCTTTATTGATCTTCAGTATCAGGTTACAGACTCAAAACTCCCCTGCGCACTCAGCTGCAGGGATCCACACACTCAGCTGCAAACACTACTCTAGGCCTCTGCGCACTCATCTGCAGAGCCTTTTTCCCTTCTAAGACTTACTTCTCTGTGCTATCTCTCTAAGACTCCATCTGTTCATAACATAGGCATAGACATAGATCTGCCTTAGATTCTCTAAGACACATCTATTCGCAGACCATGGGTAGATCTCCAAACCGACTCAACTTTACATAAATGAGGGTAAAAACCCTTTTCGACTCCTAACTACCTACGCACTCCGCATCCACAATTCACGGAGACTTTACATCTTTTCATACAAATTTACAACAAAACTTTGGTTTTTAACCCCAACACTGACCCAAGGGACCCCATCCCAACATATATGTTCCTATATTTTCCTTTTCTAGCTTATCTTATTTTCCAAAACTTAAAGAAAAGCATCGGGCCAATAATGGCCAAGTTAAAAAAATTCCCCTTTAGTTTGTAGTTATATCATTTTACCTTTATATATATATATATATTAAATATATTATACTTATTTTTTTATTTCATAAATTTGTTAGGTTTCTCATAAAGTCTACCTTGCATTTATCCTTGTTTATCATGTTGTTCCACTTCAAATCAAAATGTTAGATATCAGGATTAAAATTAACAATAATTTCAATAAATCAAAATTTTGTGGTCATATTTCAATCAGACTCAACCTTTCCAATCGTGAGGTGGTTATAAATTTAACCAGTTGACAAATCATTCCACAATTCGTTATGTCGAGTCTACAACTCATATCAATCTTGAGTTCCCTGCATCCATCAGGTACCAAAAATTCAAAATCTATCTAGATCCCTTTTCTATATTTGAGGCCATTGCATTTCCTTCCTAGCCAATCTCCTTATTCTATAATTGACTCTAATCTTGCTCACTTAATAATTACTAAATTTAGTATACAGTTGGTATCTTTTAAATATCCGCAACACTATTTTAAAGTGCTTCCATGTTTATTTGGTGTCTTGGAGTGACCCAAATACTATTATTATGTCTCTTCCCACTTAAAAATCTCAAATACATTTTCCACTTCACTATTCTTGAGACTAGTCTCCTTCCATTGCAAGTTATTATGATATTTTATCACTTCTTGCCTTCAATTCGATGGTTTTAAACAAGAAACAACCCTCAATCATTTAAATTTTGCACCATTTACTCCATTGTTGTAGCTAGTCTTTTTGTGACTCCCTTCATGAAGAGGATTTTTAGTATAAAGATTATTAATTCCCTTACCAGTTTGTTCTCATCAATCATGAAATAAAAATTGTTTTGTACCAGCTGATTATTACTGTATTAGACTTATTTAAACCTAAGTTTTTTTTTTTTTTTTGTCATCACTGTCAATGTTCACCATATTATTTTCTAAATCTTAGTTTGGTGAAAACGATTCCAACCATTTCCACCAATCACTTAAGATAATTCCATTTAACTCATGCATTTTGTAATCATAGGTGTTCTATATCCCCATTCAATCTTTGATGAAATTTATCATTAATATAGCTAGATGACTTCCTCAACACACAATGTATTTTGACCCTATGTATTACAGGGTTTCCAATATCTTATAATGCACTTCTTATTGTGAGTTTTTTGCAATGTTTCTCTAGTCTCTCTCTTTCTTTCTTTTTTCTTTTTGAATTAGCCATAAATTCACAAGGGGAAAGGTGCTCCACCAAACTATGACACTAGTCACACCACTTAGTCTCCCCTCAAGTCAACTTCACATCTAGGATAGTTATGAATACTAACGTTCATAATTCAGTCCCAAAGACTATCTAATCCCAACAATACTTAGTCTATGATTTTCAAAATGAGCACATAGGCTTCAGTTGGAATTTCGCTAACGAACCGACTCAAGAATTCCTCACATTGACAGTGTCCTGTTAGAAGTTTGTTTTTTTTTGTGAAGACACAACCTACAAGTTGCACAATAGTTTCAACATTAACAATTTTCACAATATGCTTTAGTTTTGAACACTACAACCATGAACAGATTCTTTTGACACTTATTTATTATTCCCTTTTCTGGCTTGCTTCCTATACATAGGTAAGATTACGCTTTTGTTAGGATTTAAAAATTATTTTACTACCTAGTATTTCCCTCATTCACTACCTCATCTAGGTTCTTGGTTACTCACCTAGTATATGTGTGAGAAGGCAATTTATACCCTTAAGGTAATTACTTCCAAAATGTACCTAAAAATTAAGTATTACTTACCAATAGAATCTTTACCCCTTTGTATATGTCTCCTTATTTAATAGTCCATAGTAGATTTTTTAATTTAAAACATATGTATGATCATTAATCTTATAAATTATTTGTCAAAACATAATTTGTGTAATTTGATTTAAATCGACTTTGAGTATATTTCTTTTTTCTTTAGGAGGCCACACCAATGTTGCCAAAAGTTAGATTTTCACCTGGAATACTCCGTGTGCAAAGGCTAAGAAAATCATAGATGTATCAGGATACAAAGTAAATGAAAACTGGAAGGAGTTTAAGTATTTAGGAGACCAAATATACCTAAGGAATCCTTCCCCCAAAACTTGGCAAAATATTTTGGACAAAATAAAAACCAAATTGAAAAATTGGATGGCTAAGTGGTTTAACTTGGCAGGGTGAACTGTTCTAGTAAATTGTGTGCTCTCAACAATCATTGTCTATTAATTTTCTACTATGTTGGTACCTAAATATGCCCTCCATCGAATAGGTTCTTATCTAAGGAAGTTATTATGGGAGGGAGACAAAATGGAGACCAAAAAATTCCATTTAGTAAACTTGCAAAACATTCTAGCTCCTAAGATTCATGGAGGGTTGGGAATTTGGGACTCCTCCCTTGTTAATATTGCAATGGGAGTGAAGCTATTTTGGAAGTTTCTAACACAATTCGATATCTAGTGAGTTCAGGTAATGAAATATAAGTATTTTCAAGTGCCTAATTTTGATCAAGTAAGTAGGATGCATTCCCATGCCTCTCCAGTCTGGAAGTTAATGCATTATTCCTCTTATTTGGGCATGGACCACATCTATTAGATATAAAGCAATGGAAGTAACATAAATATTTGGGAGGATTTTACCCTTTGGAGATCGCATACGGGTCAAGAATAACCCCTCAGGCCCCTTCATTAGTATCTACTTCAAGAAGGTATTATCACCTTGGCCCAATTTTCACAATGAGATGAAAATGGTGCATGGAGAAACTGGAATATGGAGGTTGTTCCAAAACTATTAAAACATCTAGGAGATGATTTAACGTGTAATCTCTCAAGATGTGCTCCTCTCAGTCACTCCCATCAGGATAAAAGAGGATATAAGTCCTCCACCTACTTAGTGTGGGAAGGACATAACTTTATCCTCTTTCAGTATCAAGTTTTGATGAAGTCCTCCATTTGGATCAAGATATGGTCCTCCAATGTGATTCCAAAAGTGAATTCCTTCCGCTAGTTATTGCTTCATAAAAAAAATTCTAACAGTTGAGAATCCTAGAAAGAGAAGAATTACTGGAACCTCAAGATATCTTCTTTCTAAAAAGACAGAATAATTGATTTCCCATTTCTTCCTCTCTTGTCCCTTCACAATATCTATATGGTCTTCTACTCTAGGCCCTCTAATGTCACCCTCATATTTTCTTCCTGGCACAAATCCTATTTGGGCGCCTTTAAGATCAAATCTTATTTTAAGGAACTTTGTGTTGCTCTTCCTAAATACCTATGTTGGAAAACTTCTCTATCAAGGAACAATGTTGTATTCGAATTTGAATTTGTCCTTGTCATATATGCTTCTCAAAATGATCTTTCTTTATATTTTAAATAGAATCCTCCCTCAATCTACTCATCATTGGACCTACTTGAGAAACATCGGTTATCCCCTTGGGTTCTCCTCAACCTTCATCCCTACATTGTGAAACATTTGAACCACCCTCCAGAATGGTTGTTGCATGTATCTAGGTAAGAATTTTTTGAATGGCAGGGAAAAATACAATCTTGGATCCTTCAATTTTATGGGGATTCCAAACAAAATCCAAGGGTGGTGAGAGGGCGAGGGATTCTTAACATTAATCCTAAGGGAAAAATAACAAATAATTACTCATGGGGTCTAGGTATAAAATCTAATAACCAAAATTAAAAGTATGGGATTCTCATGGGGATTGAATCTCACTACCTCTAAAGGAGTCCAGGATATCATCATCCTAGGAGATTCCTTCCTCATTATCGACGTTTAAAATTGGATTCCCCTCCCAAAGGCAATGTGTTATTTTTTTTTATAGAATAAAAAGCATTATGTAATCCTTTTCTTCTTCTTCACCCTTCCATATCCTTTGCCCTCTAAATTCAAAAGTTGTTTTCTTACTAATAGGGCATAAGAATTGGAGGAAGGAATGACCCAAATCAATGGAATCGATGGCTTCTCATGTATCCCATATGTTTCCCATGGTTTACTGCCCCTATCTTTTATCCTCCCCCCCCCAATTAACTCAGTGCCCTTTAGTTTTTATGACATCTCCCCTTACTCCCCCCTCCTTTGCCTCCCATGATCCCCTCTCTCCTTGTTACCCTAAATCTGCCCCTCGACCTCCTTATTCCACCACCTCCTGTTGGGAAGGGTCTCCTAGGGTAAATTTTGGGTCAAAAGTCCAATTTTTGGGGAAAAAAGCCTGAGTTTTATTGTAAAAAGTGTAAAGTCTCCGCAAGTTGTGGTCACGAAGCACGTAGATAGTAAAGTGTCATAAAGGGTCTTACCCTTCTTTTATGTAAGTTGTGTCAGCTTTTATAGACCTACCCATGGTTTGCGGACCATGGGATTGTATAAAAAGGAGAGTCTTAGAGAGCCTAAGAGATAACAAAGGATGAAGATGAATGTAATGAGTCAGTAGAAGAAAGAGTGAAGAAGTCTTAGAGTAGAAAAGAGGCTCTGCAGGGATGTGCACAAAGGCCTAGAGTAGAGTCCGTAGTTGAGTGCGCAGACCTCTGCAGCTGAGTGCGTAGGGAGGTCTTGAGTTTGTAAGAGAATTGAAGTATTAATAAAGAGATTATTCTAGAAAGTCTTGTGTTTATCTATCTCCTTCTGTTATGAATGAATGCGCTATTATGTTATGATGAATGGTGGGTTTATGAATTAATATTGTATTGATGTGTGATTTTACATGATTTATCTTGTTATATGGACGCAGGTAATAATAACTATTTACACAAAGCATATATTGTTTCATATTAAAGTTATTGAACACTTAAGCTGATTTGGGTGAATATGGGATTAAGGGTAACCACATAGGCGCGTAAGTGGTTGATTCACCTATCTAGGGTTAGCAAAAGACAGTCGTGAATGTTTGCGGAGGTATAGAATCTGATTAAGGGAAGTTATATCGATAAGCCCTAAGGGATTATCAATCTGTGTGAAGGCAGGTTTAGGGAATAAAATGACATTACACTAATATCGAGGTGCAGAAACTTGGTTCCAGCATCCCCCCATACTGATTCATGTGAGACATCAGTTTGCGCTTCGTGGGTTGATGCCGAAAGGGCCAATAGTGTAGGGATTTGTTTGGAAAAACTAACGTTGAACCTGGGTCAGGACCCACTAAGCCAACAAATGGTTCCATTGTCGAGACTGGGATCTGCATAAAATATGTGTGATGTCGCATCACTGGAATCCAATAAAGAAAGAAATTAACGAGTGGTTGGATAGAAATATCCATTAATTCGCAGTGCAAGAAAATATAAATCTATGATTAATGAAAGAAATATGGTTGGAAAAGTATCTGTACATGAACATACATGAAATTTTCTTTTGTTCCTTTTCGATCGAGCTATACGAGTGGATCGCTAAATTGGGAGATGCCAAGGAAAGGTGGAGGCTTGACGGTCTAATAGTGTGGACCTAGGAGTTAGTGCAGAGATTGGAAGCCTCTGAAGATAAGATCACACGCGTTGTCAACCACTGGCTTGATCATGTCATAGGAGGATTTGTGACAGAATTCACAGTCGATACGTCGGTTAGCTACAATGAAGTAGAATGACGCTTCTTCAAGGGACCGTGAGGTAAGTATTTACGATATTTGAATACTTGGATTAAAATGCTCTTGTGTGAAAAGTGGGTTATTCCATTAACTTAATGTTTGGAGCTACGCAAAGTGGAAAGCTATTCAAGGATAGAGGGAGAATAGGTCTTGAATATAGCCCACTGATTGAGCCCCCTTTGAGTGATGATGAAGGAGCAACATAGGCTTCATCGCAGAGCGTCATCTAGTTAATAAGGCAAGGGTTCTTGTGAATACCCCATCCACCCACACCACCTCCATCTTCACCTCCACAGGATACACCTTCACACACATCGCCACCACCTCTGCCACTGTTGAATATAGCGAATACAGTGAATTTTCTTGTTTTCAAGGGCTTGGGAAATGAGGACCCAGACTAGTTTTGGTTCGTTGTGAAGGCCATGTGGACAACCCAGAATATTATAGATGATCATATAAAGAAAGCAACATTGGTTAATGCTCTACAGGATTGTACACTAACATGGTACATTAAGTATTGTATTGATAACTCGACGGCTCCCTTAGCAGACATTCAAACTATGTTGAAAAAGGAATTCAGTAGGCCCAAGTCTGAATCGCAATTGGTCATGATTCAAGGAAATCATGATGAGGCCTGGTGAAATGCCTTGGAAGTAGGATCAGAGATTGAAATTACAGATTCGTGAAACTAACATGAATCTTACGGATGGACAGCACCACGAATGGTTTGTAGCTTCGCTCTTGCCTCACCTAAGGGTTTCTTTATCACAACAAAAGATTGGGACCTAGGCGGAAGCCCTGGAGATTGCAATGAGATTGGATGAGACACCAATTCAAGATGTTGCTTTCGAAGTTCAACATATTCATGTGGAGTTGCATAATCTTTTCCTAGAGTTCCAAAGTCTGAAGAAGGATAGAGCAGCTCAACCAGAGGTGTGCAAAGAAATTTGGTTCCTAATGTGTAAAAGCCAGGGGCATGATAAAGATCATTGCCCTGTATTCACGAATTATGTTGTAGGAGGAGGGTGGATGTCTCTAAGGCTGGAAGATCAAGCCGGCCCAAGTATAGGGCCCGCACTATGGTGTGTTATTTGTCAGGTAGTTTTAAAACATGTAACAACCAATTCTCACTTGTTGCAGAAATTTGTACAGACACCGCAACAACTCTTCTACAACTTTTGAAAATCAATGGGATACGATGAGTGTAATTGTTGTAGCTATGAGTTGATGATGGAAAGAACGACCGCATATCGAATATAGATAGAAACTTGGCCTATGGATCAAGGTGCTAGGGGATCATGAGGAGGATATCAGGGGCGCAGATGAGGCCAAGGTGGAGGACCTACAAGAGGTCGGGGACAAGTTATTTTCTATAATTGTGGAGTGTCAGTACACTATGCATGGGAGTGTACGAACCCAATGCACATGTCTTACCTATATTTTACTCAGTTTGACCATGTGACAGAATATTTCCCTGTATTGATAGCTAAAATACAAGAGAAAAGGGCACAGCCTCAATAGCCTACCCAAATCTCGTAGATGATGAAGGCTGAACCCCGCGAAGAAGATCCTAATGTGAATATTGTGCCACGGAGTGGAATGATGGCTGGTGAGGATAAAGGAAAGCAGTCTAAAGAAAGTGAGTGAGTTTGCAAAGCTCCAGAAAAGGAGGTTGAATTTGATTTGGAGTGCGCAAAAGAAACTTTCATGGAAGTAAAGAAAAGCTTCATTGAGGCCTCTACCTTAGGAAGCCAGGATAAGCTGTCTGAAGAAATGGACCCCTCCATGCCTAAAACATTCTTGGAGACCTATATGAAGTTGCTACGTGACACCAAGGTCCTGAAAGGATTACAAGAATTAATAAATAAGTGTGTTAGAAAAGAAAATGCTCTTGAAGGACCGCACATAGTCAGAAAAATTGGTAAGAATAAGACAAGAACAGGACGTGATATGAGGCCCACTACGCAAATAAGGGAGTATGAAATGGATCAAGTTATTCTGGATTTGGGGTAGGATGCAAATGTTCTTCCTAAATAGACATGGGAGAGAATGGGGAGACTTGCACTACAATGGTCTTTGATTCATTTGAGGATGGAAAATTAGCAGAAGATTATCCCCATGGGAAGATTCCAAGGAGTGGCAATAGATATTGAAGGCGCAAGTGCGTTGGCTAATTTTGAAGTGATAGAGATTGTTGATGGCAACAATCCCTACCCCGTGCTCCTGGGGATTGATTGGGCTATTGACATGAATGAGGTGATCAATTTGAATAAGTGGACAATGTCATTTGAGAGGAAATCGCTCCATGTAGTAGTACCTTTGGACCCTATAGAAGGATTGCGTTATACTGAATTGTTCCGCAATTATGAAAGTGACGATGATTTGGACCAGATCTACAAAATAACAACGCGAGACCAAGATTGGGTGAACTCGACAACAGATGGATGCATTGCATGGGACCACAAAAGTTCTTGTACATCAGATTCACATGAGGAGTTGGAACACTAGCAGAATAGGTTGTATGAAGTATCTATGTTGTGCTGTAACATGATGACTAAATCGTTGCACTGTGTAGCATAATAGGTAAGTAGTTTTCCTTATTATTATGGCCTAACTGACATAGATAAATTTTGGATGAATTTGAAAGGGAAGTACCAGAGAAGCATCTCTTCCAAGCCTTGGATTTGGCATTGCGTGCTACGCTTGCAAGATGGCGGGTTATGCATAAAGACAATTTTGATGGATGGTATGAATATAGAAGAATGATGAGCTTGTAGTTTGGTCACCCAAAAGTGCGACTGACAAAGAAATATGGTGGGAGGAGTGATCCACATGATCACTTATCAAAATGGATTGATTCTTATGGAGCAGAGCCACAACGAGAGTGGGTGAATTTTTTCTGTCACACTTTAGATGTAATACCAATGAATTGGTACTTGGAAACAGAGTTCCGCCATGGCACTGAAAAGTGAGACATTTTGAGACAGGGATTTTTTATGACATTCAACTTTGAGGATGGATTTGAATGCATCGATGAAGCGTTGCAGGAGGTCAAGGCAATGATCTTCAGAATACTGCAAGATCCCTTGGATTTGATTCAACTAGATTGGACCACCCAGTTGTGCCATGCGCTGGAGTGCTATAATATGATTGTTGAATAAGAAGATGAGGATCCAAGGAACATTAATATCCTAGAGGTAGAAGTTCAATGTGAAGTTAAGGGACGTAGATAGAGAATCCAGATATCACTGCGCTACTGAAAACTAGACAAGTGAACATTGGAACAAAGGCGAAGTCGAAGTTTGAAAAGATAGGGGACTACTGGGATGATGCTACGGTCAATAAGGTTGCTGAGTTGCTCCGCGAATATTAGGATTTGTATCCCACAAATTTTCTAGACTTAAAAGGCATCATAGGTGATTTGGGGGTGATGAAAATAACGTTGAAACCAAACACGAAGCCTGTTAAGTAGAAGTCATATCGCCTTAATCCTAAGTACAAGGAAAAGGTCCGCTTGGCGTTAGACAAGATGTTGGCAGTGGGTATTACTGAACCAATGGAGGAATCTGATTGGGTGAGTCCAATGGTAGTTCAGGAAAAGAAGTAGAAGTATGAAATAAGGATTTACATAGATCTCAAAAAGCTAAATGACGTTTGCGTTCAAGATCCTTTCCCAACTCCATTCACAGATGAAGTGCTGGATAATGTTGGCGGGAATTCATGAAAGGGTTATCTAGATACCATTAGATAAATATTGCACCAGAAGATAGGAGTAAGACTACCTTCACGACTGAGTGGGGATGCTTTTGGTATACGGTAATGCCTTTTGGACTTAAGAATGTGTCGGCAACCTTCTCGCACGTAGTCATTGTGAAACTCAAAGAGTTCCTTCACAAGTTTTTGGAGGTATATTTTTAGATTAGACAATGTTTGGACTGGTAAAACACCATGTAGCTAGTTTTCACTTGATGTTCGATACATGTCGGAGGTATCAGATCGTGCTAAAATTGAAGAAGTGCTTATTTTGCATCCCTTTCATAATCTTGCTAGGTCATGTAGTGTGTAGACAAGGATTAATGTTGGACCTTGCTAAGATCATGGTCATAATTAATTTGGAGGTGCTAAGGAGTGTTAAACAGCTATGCACAACGTTGGGTCATACTGGATACTATCGAAAGTTCATCAAGAGCTATGACTAGATTACCGCACTAATGGATAAGCTATTGAAGAAGGACATTACATTTTGTTGGGATGTACAATGTCAATGGATTCTGGATGTATTAAAGGAGAAAACAGTTACTATGCTGATCCTAGTCTTCTCGAATTGGAAGAAGGAATTTCATGTTCATGTGGATGGGTCATGTATCATGTTGGGAGCAGTGCTAACACAAGCCGGTGAAGGAGAACTCGATCACCTGATAGAATTTTCGAGTAGGAAGTTGTCTAATGTTGAAGAAAATTACTTGATGATAGAGCGCGAAGGGTTGGCTATGGTGTACATGCTCCAGAAATTCAGACATTACCTGCTAGATAGACACTTTAAGATGTATACAAACCATTATGCATTAAAGTATCTAGTTAACAAGCTTGTGTTGGGGAGGAACTATGCAGATGGATGTTGTTGTTTCAGGAGTATGATTTCCAAGTAATTGTGAAGCCAAGGCAATTGAATGCAGGGCTAGACCATCTGTCACGCATTGAAACAGGAGAGGAGCCCAACAGTTTAGAAGAAGGGATGCCTGATGTGCAGCTCTTTGCAATGTGCATAGCCGACAATAACTTTGTAGACGTTATCCATTTCCTGACTATGGGAACGACTCCAGAAGGATACACTAGTCAATAGAAGAAGGAATTGGTGGTGCGCACGACAGATTTTTCTGTTATTGCAGGTCACATGTATAAGATGGGATTGGACGAGATATTGAGACAATATGTGCCTAATATTGAACAAAGCAGTATCCTGGCTGAAGCTCATGGAGGTGCTGCGGGAGGAAATTATGCAGGAAAAGCAACAGCGCAGAAGATTTTATGGCTGGGTTGTGGCAAACATTGCATAAGGATTCCAAAGCATATTGTAGGGCATGTGATGCATGTCAAAGAACCGGTAGGCCATCACGAAGGGATGAGCTGTCTTTGAATCCGCAGGTATCATTGAAGCCATTTGAAAAATGAGTAATCGACTTTGTAGGACCAATTCAGCCTCCAAGAAAGAAGATAGGTGCATGGTATATCATCACCATGAATGAGTATTTGACCAAATGGGCAGAGGCACGGCTCCATGAAGGACTATACAAGGGCAAGAATAGCAAAGTTCTTATTTGAATATGTGTTGACCAGGTTTTGTTGCCCAAATATTTTGATAAGTGATCACGACAAGCATTTCCTCAACGAAACGATCAACACACTAATAGAAGAATTCCAAGTTTATGACCAGAAGAGTACGCCATATCATCCTCAGGCCAATGGGATGGTTGAAGCATTTAATAAGATATTGGAGAATGCGTTGACAAAGGTTTGAAATGCACAGAGAAATGACTAGGACGTACGCGTAACAACGGTATTGTGGGCTTATAGAACTACTTGTAAGAAGCTTACTGGTCAAAGAATGTTTAGGTTGGTATATGGCATAGAGGCTATGATGCCTATGGAGTATATCATGCCTAGTCTACGGATAGCATTCACAGGGATGGTGGACCGTGGAGATTTAGAAGAGAAGCTTGTGCAGTTGACAAAGCTTGAGGAAGATAGATTTTTGGCTGGATTCCATCAGCAGGTTCAGAAGGAACACGAAAAATCTTGGCACAATCGGCACATCAAATTGCACACCTTTAAGGTAAATGATTTTTTTTTATATGACAGTAAGTTTGATAAGTTTCCAAGAAAATTTCAGATGCACTAGCTGGGACCATACGTTATCAAAGAAATTACTAATGGTGGAGCAGTTTAGCTTATGAAATTGAATGGAGATCCATTTCCAGGAAAGGTAAATGGAAGTCAATTGTAGCCACACACTGGGGATCCAGTCCAATGACTCCATGATGGTAGCACAGTCTTAGTGCTCTAGGCAGTTGTAAGGAAGCACGAGACTATAAACTACATTGTTTGGTGTGTAGAGCTGCGCGACACAGACTCTGCGTGAAATAGGAGGGTGTCACAGTACCAAAAGAAGCATGAAAGGAGGTGTGCTATAGAAGGAGAGACCGCACAGTGCAGCCAGAAAGTGACCAATACCGTCATTGTTCATGATTGGACTGCTAGAAGATGGTTAAGAGGAGTGGGCAGCCGACATTTAAGGCATTCAAGGCTGAAACTAAGAGTGAAATATTTAGAAATATGTCGCCAATCTAGCATTTATGGATGGATTTTGGGGAGAACGATCGAATTTGAATTCAAATCCACCTATAAATACATGTGGCCGTCTAGGGAGAAACACTTTGTATTCTAAGAATTTATGTGTTATGTTGTCTATTGTGTATGAACCATGAGTTCTTTGAGTATTTTCTTGCAAGCCCCGTGTTTGATCAGTATCCTGAGACAGGCAGAAAGCTTATTCACGATATCATGTTAGGACCAGGTCCAACACAAACCGCTAGTACTAGGGGAGCTATCACCTATGAGGGAGTTGCTCTTGAAGTAATGAGTATGGAGGTTCCAACAACAATACCAACATCGTCGAGGTTGCCTAGGTAAAAGCCTACGTTGACGAGAGAGGTCCCCAAGCTGAAGAAGGATAAGAGAAACAAGCCAATGTCGATGCATGAGTCACTGTGAAAGCATGCAATGAAAATAAAAGCTGAGTCAAAAGGAGAAGGGGAAAGTGATGGATCTGGAGGCAGAGGAGTAGATCCCTTCGTGAAAAGGCAAGGTGAAGGTCCTAAAGGACCTAGATTTCGGAAATTTCTCCCTCAACACGCCTCTGTTGCCGGAGAATATCACATTTGAAGGTCCGTGCTTGGCATGGGTCTTGCACTTGAAGCTTGAAGACTGGGATTTAGAGGACCATGGGTGCTCCCCCACCTTGCTATTGACACTTTCATGCAAAGGATTTTCTACAAGGAGTCTGGTGTCACTGCGTTGGAGCCAATGGAATGGATTCTCAGAGTCAATGAATCAAGGTTGTTGAACCTGTTATGGGTGTCACACTATCATCAGTCAAATATCAACCTGATTTTCATTAAGCAGTTGTTGTGTCTGGTGCATGATGGGAACTTGTGGTTAAATGAGATGATCCCTATCACAGATATGCTGATCCATCGAATGACATTATTACCACACTCTGGATTGAATTCGGTCAAGGAATTTGGCGAAAAGATGAGTGAGCGCGACCTTGCTGAGAAGATGAAGGACACGTTTAAACTTGTCAAAAATCCATGTGGGTATTCGATTACCAGCATTACTAACCCCGCAATCAAGATTGCCACGTAGATTCTGGCTAGAAAAATTATGCAGAAATGCCACACAGACGAGGTTCCAGCACCAATGGTTTCATAAGCATATAGTTTAACTTGGTGTGCTACTTGTATAGTGAGTTCCTCGCGAACTGCAAAGAGGCACAGAATGATAGGAAGACCTTTCACTATTCATGGTTGTTGCTCTCAATTGTCTTGGTCGCATTGGATTTTCTAAAGGAAAGCCAGTTTCCTCATGTGGAGAAATATTTACTAGAACCAGCGAAGTTTGCATCTCATTGGGCCACCAAAGACATTATGCAGGTCACAGAGAGCAAAGTATTTTGGGTACTGATGGAGGTGATCATTCGCATGGCCATCAACTAGAAGCCGCGGTTGTCACCAACCATGTTTGAACAACTCTCGGGGTATGCAAAGTTCAAAGTGGACTTCCACCATGTTTACATCCGGGCGTGAAAGGACCCCAAGTAGAAATGGTTCGACTTATCCTACCTAGCTATGGATTACACTATTCCAGAGGTCATCAAGCGCTGGCCAACAGAGTGGCATTCCACATCCGATGTGCCTGCCGATACTAGAAATTCCGCGAAGAAAAAGAAAAATGAAGTAGTCAGACAAAAGTTTCAACTGTTGGATGAGAAGAGGAAGAAAGAGGCCAAGGAGAAGGCCCAGGTAGAAGTAGAGCACGCTGCAAAGGAACAGATAGAATAGGAAGAGCGCAGCTTTGAAAGAAGTCAAAAGTCTCCTTCGCCCTGTTAGTGTCAGTATCTTCATCCCTCCATCAGAGATCAAATTCTCTTGTTGCATTGCATGTTAGGTGTCATGCTCAGTCTGCTGCATTCCATTAGGAGCATGGATCATCTGACGATAGTGGCTTTTTGTACATTTTCTCTCATGTACTTTACCTGCTGGCCCATTTTCATTCATCAAAATCATCTATAGTCACTTTTTGTCTTCAAATTTGCAAAAGTCTTTTTTAGGGTTTCAGTTTCATTAGGTCTAGAGTTTCATCAAAAAGGTCTCCAAAATGTCCAATAACAGTCAGCAGGCTCATGAGGAGGCTGAATAAAGTTCCAGTACCAATAAATTTCACTCAGAAATGTATTTTTCCTCAAAACTCTGTTTTGAGGGAAAACAAAGTATTTTAGGTTTTATTGTATAAATTAATGTAATTTCAGTTCTTCCATATGTGAATCACTTCAGTGGCAACCCTGGTCATCTTGCCAAGTATCAATAGCTCCATCCCCTACAAGGCAAACAAAAATAAAGTTATTCAGTTCATCAAAAGGCTCAAATAACATGAACTGCTCAAAAAACAGAGTTGAAAAGTAAAGTCACATTGCAAACATTATAAAAGTGGGTTTTATGAATCAAAATTAAAAATCTCTTTTATATAAATCATTTTTTACAATTCAAAAGCTCATTGGCATGCCAAAAATAAAGAGTGAGCAAAGTGAAAACCGTGTTGGAAAATGGAAAGCAAATCTTAGCAAAGGCACTCAGTTTTGGAGGTGCGACACATTGGCTTAGAGCCACGGGGCATACAAGAGGCATGGTGCATAGGGTCACGCTCCTCAGTGTTAATTTGTACTGGCGTGGCGCACACAGGAGGCACGACACGTTGGGTTTGAGGCGCGACGCATAGAGTTGTCAAGCCCGATTTTCTCAAAAACTTCCTCAAATTGCCAAAATCACTCAAAACTTCTAGAGTGCAAGTAAGTCAAGCCCTTTTCCTTGCTAGTGAAGGAGTTTTTCTTTAAAATTTATGGAGGTTGTGTGAAGAAACTCAAACCCTATTTCCTTGTTATTTCTAAAAAAAACATTGCCTAGGTTTGCATTTGTCATTTTGCTGCCAAGTACATTCTACCACTCCCTCACTTTTTGACCCCTCCATTTATTTTCCCAACTTATACACCTATTACCTAAGTCCCATATTCCTAAAGATCATTTACCCCTATCCCCAAAACTCATTTTCCCAAATCGTAATTACAAATCCCCAAACCTTAATTATTGTCCCTAAGTTTCCATATTATTCCCTAATCCCCTATTTCCCACAAACCCTGTCATAATAGTCCCAAAACCCCTCATATCCTCTCCCTCCACAGTCCCTCACATATTCTTACTCTTGGTAGCAGAAAACCAAAAACAACATAAAAATCTTCCTACTCATCAAGAGAACTCACCCACTAGCAAGCATGGAGTCTGATCCTTCATATGACTATGATGAAGAGACACACAGTGACTCTCCTACAGAAATACATGCACCAAAGAGACCTCACAAAGGTGGAAAGCATATACGAGAGGAGCCTACTACACTTGCTGAGCTGCAGGCCTGCCCTCTCACTGTCACATGCTTCCAACGCCAATCCTGCTATGAGTTCTGTGAGATGGTTGCTAGAGTCTAGTATCATCATGAGTTGGCCGGGTTGTTCGTGCTTCATCTACATAATGGCCAAGCCACTCTAGTTGCTATAATATTCACTTTAACACCAAAATCTATTTCTCTAGCAACCGGTATTCCTAATATTAGAGAGCAATGGAATAAAAGGCAACAAATTGATAGGGAACATTATGAACCATACATCAAGCCCGGTTATTTGAGACAACTCCGTAGATTTTTTCCCTTTCAGTACCTGAAAGATTCATATGCTCCTTTGATGGAACTTATAATGAAATATTTCAGTTGTGAGGGCCGGTTTTCTTGCCTATACGCCTATCATATCAGACTATTGATGCACTTTACTAGGGTGAGAATGATGAATCTACCCTACTTCATGTGTCAAAATATTGAGAACATGACCACCCTAGTACAATAAAAGACTCCTCAGCAACAATTCAATAGTATATATCATTTTTCTCTCATTAAGATTGTGGTCATGCATCAGCTGGGTTTGCAGGGCATCTCATGGCAGGATTTCATTTCTCATGAGTTCTTCATAGCCCCTCAGGGACTTCCAGAGGCTTTTCATGAGATAGGTGGACCTTCACATCAGCAGGAGGGTCATGCGACATAGACCGCTAGTATGCCGGTGTTTGTCACCTATCAAAAGGGCACTAGACAGTTGTTTGCAGCAGCAAAGAAAGTATTATCTTCACCTTGGGTGGAAGGGGTCTCACTTCCTTCATCATCACAACAGGTTCAGGATCAGGGAAAGAGGCCATTACAAGATGAGGGGCCTTCAGGTGAGCACGAGACCGATTTCATTCTCATTGAGGATGACGACACTGATTTGGGCCCACAAAGCTCGAATCTCAAAGAAGTCATCCAGGAGAAACACGCGAACATAAATGCTTTGTCCCTCAACTTAGAAAGAGCTAAGTGGATAATAAAGTACCTGGAGCAAAGAAACAAGCAGCTTGAGGATCAGTAAGCGATTATGGAACAACAAAAAATACGAGAAAACCGCCAAGCTGCTAAAGGAGGAAGGTGAAGCTCATGTTACTTGAGAAAGAAATCAATGCCAATCAAGAATCATGGCTTGAGAGAGTGAATATCCACTTAGAAAGGTTGCTAGATAAGGCTAACATGGAGAAAGCAATGTTTAGGCATATGGCCTACCATTACATGGCGAGGAATAAAAGTTGCAAGGTGAGAATCAGAAGCTTGAAAGCAAAGTTGAAAAGGGCATCGAGGAGGTGAAAGGAGCAAGATAGACTTCAGATATTGTTTGAGGCTTCCTTGGCCCAACACAACTCTTTATGGAGAAGACTCAAACCAAATTTCGAAAAAATTGGGACACTTTTTGCATTTTTGAAAATTTTGGGCTAAAACACAGAATTTTCTGCCCTATGTGCTGCGCCACCTAGCGCTCGCTTTTGATGGGAGCCTCAAAATGAAAAAAACTAAGAATTTTGGGATTTGGCATGAAAAAATATGCTTGCCTACCAATGGCCAAGAAATTTTGACAGGTTTTGAGCCCTCAAAAATGTCAAAAACACCCAAAAAACGACCTTACTGCCCCTATTTTGACACACAGGAAGCAGTGTTGGGAGAACTCAATTTTGGAGGGGAAAATGAAGGCCAAATTAAAAAATTCCACTTGTTCTAGAAAGTAGATAGGTATACCTTTCCAACAAGCATACTTGGAGCAAATTTGGACACCAGTAAGGCATCTGAAAGTGGATGCAAACATGCACTATGCATAGGGAAATTAGTGTGGCGCATTGGGTAAATTTTGCTCAGTTTGACCAAGAATACTTTGTTTTTCGCCTAGCTTCTTAGCAGTTTGACTTTTCTCCTTATTAATGTCAAAATTATGATGTAATTTAATGTAAATGGATGGATCTTGATGTAATTATGTCAATTTTTTTACTTATGGAGGTAGATTCATCTATCAAAAAGTAGTTTGCAACTGAATGAATCAGTGCCCTAATTTCTAGAGGCAAGCTGTTCCACTGCCTAATTTCTAGTTCTCAGTTTAGAATTAGTTGTAACAGCTCCTAAACTTGTGATATCGACCCCTAGAGGCTAGGATGAGTTATGGTTTGTCTATATCTTGTGATTTTTCGATCATTAGCATGGTTAGACTTTTGAGAAAGCTTGGAGCTTCATTGTATACTCATATCAACAGTTTTGGCTAACGAATAGAGACCAGGGTTTGCAGCACTCTTTGGGATTCATGTCACATTTTGTTTTGGTATAGTGCTTTCTTCTATAATTGTGAATTTACTTATGTTTTATGTATGCCATTATTTATCTTATTTCTTCTTAACTAAATCAAGCAAGGGTAAAGGTAGAATCCATTGAAATTGCAGTGCTCTACCCTGGGTTTGCTTTAGTTTTTGATGTTTTCAGCTGTTTGAAGAGGATCCATGGGTTTTCTTTCCCTCTTTAACTCCTAACCTATCTAATATCTTCATCTCATTCAATTTGAAGTGCCAAATCGGTTGCCTACCTTGCCCCATAGAGACTTCTGCAAAATTGAGCCTCATTCCTAGACCCAAAATATGTCTTTCCATTTGAGCCAACAAAAACGTCATTTTATTCAATCAAAATCTTTTGCAAACAATACCTAGCCTAACATCATTCGGTATATCAGTCATCTCAAGCCCTTATTGATCATATTTTGCTGAGATTGACCAGGAGAGAGCCTTCTCCCGACTTGGTAAGGCTAGCTACCAGGTTAAGTGTGGTTTGATGTTACCCTAGATTCTACCTTTCTCAGCCTGAGGTAGATTTAGGAACGAACACACCCCAAATGGAGGAAGGAGAGTGGTCAAAGAAGGGCAGTGAAGATCAGCAGAAGAGAACTCCCTTTCGAATCAAGTGGTATAGGGAACAGGAAAAGGAAGGACCGTGAAAGAAGACAAAAGCCACTAAGTCGTCACAAGATCCAATTACCTTGACAAAGGGCGCTTTGGATGACATTGGAGATAAGGTGCGGGATACAAAAGAAGAACTGCTGTAACAGTTTGAGCAGTAACAAAAGCAGGCACTGAGCACCATCCCGGTGGGTATGTGTGAGTTGTAAATCCAAACGACTAGACTCCAAGTAGGTGTAGGATAGAGCAGTGCTGCATCAACTAGTTTGGCACCAAGGACCACTCAAGCAACAAATATGGTTTGGTCAATGGATCTCCAGGAAGTTATGCTACCTGATGGAGATTTAAGCGCGGAGGTGGCTGCTGACAAGGCTATTGTCAGCACTTTAAAGAATGTGGATCTCAACATGGTGGCACTCCCGAGTGAGTTCCTTCACACACTACAAGCAGGTGTGATCACAAAGATTAAGGCCTAGGAGCAGCGCGTGCTAAGCATGATCAATGCGTATAAGGTCAAGAACAAACATATGTTTTTGGAAAAACAACAACGTTGGAAGCATGGAAGAAAGTTAAGGCACGAGATGAACAAACTACAGCTGTGGTGGCCGAGGCATGTAGAATAGTCCATGAACTACATATCCCAAAGGAAGTGTCGATGGATGTGAAGATCAGGAAGTTGGCTGCAGGTGTGTGCACCGCAAAGACAAAAGTGGCCAAGGTTTAGTTTGAAATAATCCTGAAGATTACAAATTAGATTTGAATTCATAGCCTTCAACTCTGCTAGAGGTTAGGGAATAGCGCGAAGCCGCTGTGAAGGATGGAGTTGCAGCAGTGGATGCCGCGGTGGTGGATTACACCGTGAATTTTGAGAAATCCATGGAGGTAGTCATGGCACTGCAGGAAGATCCTAACCTTCATAGGTTAAACACAACATCTTGTGAATTGAAATAGCGGTATGATGAATCAAGAGCGATGGTGTGCGTCATCACTATAGCACAGTGATTAGCCAAGTTGCATGAGGCAAAATAGTTGCTCGAACAGGTGGAGGTAGTGCAAAGGAAAGAGGTAGTACTCAAGGCCAAATTGGGGCCTTAGGTGGATGAGGCCTATGTTATCTTCACCAACATTGATGAAAAGTTGGAAAGCCTACAGAGAATGCAGGGGCAGATCAAGCAAGATAGCACAAGACCAACAAAAGAGCAGGTGGTAGATCAGATCAAACAAGTAGTCACATAGAGCGTGGCTGAGGTAGCAGTAGCACAAGTAGAGTTGGGAGGTCTCCGCAGTAAGATCTCCACATGAGCAGAGTAACTTGGGGGGGAGAGTCATGATATTTTTGTTCGGGGCCTATTGGGACAGGGTCCCCTAGGGTCAATTTTGGGGCAAAAAGCCCAAGTTTTATTGTAAAAAGTGTAAATTCTCTATGGGGATTCCTCTTGAACCCTTAGTTTTTAGTTATGAGTACCATATTGTATATTGAAAAGGTTGTTGCCACGAATGGTTTATATATATTTTAGCGCTTCCAATTATTATAGTTTTGTGAGACATTCTTTCGTGGTTTTGGTCTGCATGTTCATGTGACAAAATGAAAGCAAAATTTGGCATTTACTTTACTATTAATGCATAGGCTTAATACTGTAAATAGATTTTTATTGTGAATTTGATATTTCTAGTTTTCTTAAGCTTACAACATTAGATTTAATTTTCAACATGCAGTCCCTTTTTTTTACAGTCTCATCATATAGCCCCGTTTACAATTTCTCATTGAATTTTTTTCAATTTCTTGTTTAGTACATTATAACTATTATTGTTCTAGTGAGTGATTGGCACATGGTTCCTCTAGGACCTTCCATTCACCATTTGGAATGAATTATATATATATATATATATAATATATATATATATATAAATATATAGATATATATATAATATATATATATATATATATATAATATAATATATATAATATATATATATATATATAAGAGAGAAGAGAGAGAGAAGAGAGAGAAAGAGAGAGAGAGAGAGAGAGAGAGAGATTATTATTTTGAATGGAAAACTAATGTTTTCTAGCTGGAACTAACCTTTGTTCATCGCAGTCTTATACAAGTAGAATAAATATTTGTTTACATTATTCTCAATGTAATATTAACATTTACTTATGAGGTTTCTTCAACCACTCTTTCCAACTACTATTTTTCATTTACAAACTCACCATTTCCTTTAACATTCCAATGGTAACAATTATCCCAATCCTTACAAAAATTATTTTACTACTACATCTTGAGTAAGATTTACCATTCCAATCATTATCCATCTATGTAACTAGTATTATAAACTTCCAGAATGCACTCATTCCACAATAATTACAAAAGTAATATAACTTCTAGAAAATTAGAAGTACATATATGTTTAGGTTTAGACAGTTAGGGAATTCACATAGGAGAAAGACCATTCCTCCTAACCAATCAGAAAAACAACCCCCAGTTCTCCCCCCAAATCACTTTTTCTCTTCCAAATAAGTTTTTTGATAGAGACCTAACAAGTCTGTCCAAAGGCATCTAAGATAGGAACAAGTCCAACCCAGGAACTCACAGACTCAACAAGTTAGACTTAGGGATTCCACTAGCCCCAATCAACTCAACAATACCCTAACTAGAAGCATATTTCCTTCCCTTAACAATGTCATGTTCAAGGGATTAATTTTCTTTCTCTCCTTTCTTAGTTGCCTCAGGTTCCTCTCATACCATCTTAGCTTATTTTCCCAAATGGGTTGATTTATCTCTAGGGAAAGGGAGTAATTGTCCTCTAACTGTATGGTAAGTGAAAAAAAAAAATCATTTAGTGTCTTTTCCCTGTGAATTCCATGACTTTCCATAACCTATTTTATATAAAATAATAATAAAGTTTAAACATTAAAGTTTTTCACTGGGTTTTACACATAGTCCATGATTTACCAAGTCACTGTAGTAAAAGTAAACTAAATATTTACGTTTCACTAAGAGGTATTAAAATTAGGTTTTACTTTTGTATAATTATTGTTGTCCTCTAGCATGATAGTGTATTATAGGCAAAGTTTAAAAAAATAAAAAAGGAAATTTTGATAAAAACATTTTTCATTATAATTTCTTAATTCACAAAAAATCAATTAAAAAGAAGAGTTATTTTTTCTTTATTTTTATTTTTCTTTCTAAATTATATTTTAAATCTTTTGTGAATGGTTTGTGTAAATAAAAGAAAATTCTCAAACCAAAAATACTCCTCTGCATGAGAGTATACCAACTTCTTCCTTTAAAACTTCTATGTTTGAAAAATTTGGCTTTCTTTTTGTATAAGTGTCTTATAGACAAAGTTATTTTTTAAAATCAAGAAATCCCATTTTAATGATTTTGATTCATGTATTTGTAGTCCTTATGTATGAAAAATGATGCTTTATCTTGTACAATTGTCTATTATGTAAACCAGGTTAAATCCATCTTAATTGAGGATCTATCAGGATCTATCAAGTGCCAGATCAAATCTCTCAAGGTGCAAACCTTTCCTCAAGTTCAACTTTAAACCTCTTTTTTGAGTTCAAAATAAGAGGAAAGATTTGCACCTTGAGAGATTTTATCCCTCTTGGCACTTGATAAATCTAGAGTTAAGATGGATCTATGTTGGTCTTTATGACAACTCTTAAAGTACATGTCACTTTCATTAAAATTTAAAATAATATTTAATATTTTTAGTTAATTGCGTTGAGAGGTGTTCTCCAAGTATGGAAGAGATGTGTTGTCCTGTCATGTTAAGTAATTTAAACATTTTACTTGGTCAGATAACACAAAAATAAGATTTATTAATAAAAATAAAATATAAATATAACACTATGTTAAACATTTTAACTAGGTCATAAATAAAATAAAGAAAAAATAAAAAATAACTCTACGGTAAAACATAAATATATTTAATCAAAAATAATAAGCTACACTTGACTTGGTCAAGTTATTGGTGGTTTTAAAGCTCCAAGTTTACGAAAACTCATGGGATTCATGTGGAATATAGTCTATTTAAAGGAGGAAATTAAACCAACCTAGATCCATATTAACTCTGAATCTACCAAGCATTGAGAGGGATAAAATCTCTTGAGATTTAAATCCAAGAATTGAGAGGGATAAAATCTCTTGAGATTTAAATCTCTTTTAGAGCGCAAAGAGATTTGGAGTAAAATTATAAAAATAAAATGATTAATTATCGATGTTGGCTTGATAATTAAAATTAAAAATTAAAATTGGAAAAGTCCTTAAAATTAAAAATTCTACATTATGTAATGTAATGTTATATATCACTTCTAAATTTATATGAATTTTTATCAATTCGTTTTTGAATTTATATGAATTTATATTATTTTTTTGTTGGGTAGTTGAGGTAAAATTAACTTGCTAAAGTTATCGTTTACTTTTAAGCTCCAGGTTTATGAAAACCCTTGGCATTGACCCATGGTATTCATGGGGAATATAACATATTTAAAGGGAGAAAGACCTCATGTATCTCGTTGAGTGAAAAATCAAAATTTGTGTAGGTAATCTTTTAAAAAATACTATAATAATTTATTTCCATGTAATATAGTTAATTTTCATTTTAAATTTACACTTTATTTATAGAAATTAAACCATGTTAGATCATGTT
Organism: Pinus taeda; assembly: GCA_000404065.3. Classification (NCBI taxonomy): domain Eukaryota; kingdom Viridiplantae; phylum Streptophyta; class Pinopsida; order Pinales; family Pinaceae; genus Pinus; species Pinus taeda. The sequence continues at coordinate 20,595 of APFE031589764.1, read as the reverse complement.
AACTCCAAATCTATCTAGGGTGGAGGGGGACCAAATTTATCGAGGTGCAAACATTTCTTCAAGTTTTACACTAAAAAATGAGGCTTCCACCTGGAAAGATTTGATCCCTCTATATATAATCAAAAAATAATATATTAAAAAATATTTTCATAAAATATAAATTAAAACCCCACGGGGCTTTGGATTGACGGTGAATGGGTGCACTGTTAAGGCACTCCTTTGCAATAGTAAGTAACTGGTTCAAATCCCTCATGGGTGCCTTACCTACCAAAAAAAAAAAACAACAATAATAATAATAAAAATTAAGTCAAACATTTTTATGTATGCAAAATATATACATATTTATGCACGGATTTCCAAAATCCTACACACCTCACTTTTACTTGATTTCTTGGCCAATAGGTAATTTCCAAAAAACTAATATATCACAAAATATTTTCATAAATAAAAATTAAAACAATAATAATAATAATAATAATAATAATAAATTAAGTCAAACATTTCTATTTATGCAAAATATTTACATCTTTGTGCATGGATTTAGAAAATCCTACAAACCTCACTCATACCATATTTGTTGGCCAATAGGCAATTTCCAAAAAATATCATACATTTCTTGTATAAATTAATAGAAATTTGCTACAACTGATGGATTTGAACTAAAAACAAGAGATTACAAATTTCCTCTACAATATTGTAGATTGGAAATCATAATTTAGAAATACATGAAATGAGATGCAACCATCAAAACCACAAGAACACAATGATTTATAGGGGAACCCAACTGGGAAAAAACCCTCCGTTGATTTTCATTAATCAGATGAGAATGAGAAACTACTATGATGTCTTGCTTCAATCTTTAAGCATACCCTGCATTGTAAACTTGTTCTCCTATTGATTGCCTTCTCTGGCCAACACTTATCCAATTCAAGGCCCTAGCTTCCTCCTATTTCCTTACACAATTCAGGAGAACTTAGGCTCCTTAATAATATGGGAATTCCATATTTACTTGCACAAATCCTAAGGAATTGATCACCTACATCAATGGCAAGCCTGTACACTCAACTAGTATACAATTGATACTTACAATGTGCCTTTTCCTCCACTCCAGCTAGGCAATTTGAATTCCATACATGTATGTGTTATTTTTAGCTAATTGACTAGTTTAACTGAGAGATCATTGAGTTAACAATAGTTTTACTACTCAACTAACCTTCAACTGACTCAATTAATTACTTGAGCTCAGCTAACTGAGGTCAAGTGAAAATAACTGAACTAGATTTATAAACTTTAGCAATCACTACATGCACAACTCTACTCCAAGCCTATAACTCGAATTTGTTGAGTTTACTAGTATACAAAGCCATGTCACACAAGTTAAATACAATCCAAGTCATCCTACTGACATGGAAAATCAAATTACTCAGTTTGACTAAGGCACAAGTCAAATTGAACCTTTCTTGCTACAATTTCTAACACCCCCTCTTAGCAAAAAAGGGTTTTCACACCACCCCTATCCTACACCTATGGAATTCAAATTTTCCTCTTGACAATGCATTTACAAGATATCTGCATCCTTCTCCTCATCTGGAATGTATTGTAGCATCATAATTCTCCTTTGCACACAATCCCACAAGTGATGGTACCTGATATGAATGTGCTTGGACCTATCATGACATATTGGATTCTCAGAGAGTTTAATACAACTCTAATTATCACAATAAATCACTATCATATCCATCTCTTGACTAAAAAAAACCCATAATTATTTTCCTAATCCATATGGCATCAAATGTTGCTTGATTTGCAACCATGTATTCAACCTCTGCTGAGTTGGGTGCCACAAACCTTTGTTTTCTGCTATACCAAGAAATAGTTGCAGACCCAACATTGAAGATAGCACATGAAGTAATTTTATGTCTGATGGACTCCCTACCCAATTTGCATCAGTGAAGCCTTGTAGTTTCACTCCCTTTGTCCTTATGTTCCATAACTCATACTCGGTCATGCCTCTGAGGTATCTTAAAACATACTTTTCTACCTTCCAATACAGCTTGGTAGGCTTCACCATGGCTCGACTCAACTCATTATCCAACATAGCATATGTTGGACCTTGTGTTCACTAGACACATCAAGGATCCCACAACATGTTTGTAGATGGTGGAATCTACTACCTCTACTGAAGAAGGATTCTTCTTCATCTAGTTTGTAGCTAGATCTATATCCATAGGCTTGAAGTTTTCCATGTGAAATCTCTGAAGTATTTCATAGGAATACTTCCCCTGGCCCCTGACTCACAAATAGATCACCATCACCCTTCCATACTTCTAGCCCAAGGAATTAATGCATCAAGCCCATGTCTTTCATCTCAAATTCTCTTGCAAGGTCCTCTTTGCAAGAGTGGATCAACTGCTCATCCCTTGTAAGTATCAATTTATCAACATACAAAACCAAAATAAGAAACTTTCCATCTACCATACTGTGATAGAGATTGGTGTCTGCTTCACTTTTGGTGAAGCTCGATCCACTAAGATATGTATCAATCCAAGTGTACCATGCTTGGTGCACTTTTTTGAGACCATACAAGGCTCTCCTAAGTCTGCACACATGCATCTCCTTGTCATATATCTCAAATCCCTTTGGCTATTCTATGTAAATTTCTTCCTCAATAACACCATTGAGGAAGGTGGTTTTCATATCCATATGATCTATCTTCCACTCCATCCGTGCAACAAATGCTAGAAAGGTTTTAATCGAGGAATATCTTTCCAATGGGGAAATTTTTTTCCTCATAGTTCACTCCTCTACCTATGAGAAACCTTTAGCCAAAAAATTGGCCTTGTACTTCACAATGCTCCCATCACCTACATGCTTCACTTTGTAGATCAATCTGGAACCAACCACTAACTTGTTCTTTGGTCTTGGAAACACCTCCCATAAACTTTTCTTCATGATGGAATCATACTCCTCCACCATGGAATTAACCCACACTGGTTGAGAAACTTCTTCCTCAAATGAAGAAGGGTCTGACTCAATGAGTTACCCAATGTACTTATTTGGTTACCTCTTCTACATGCACTGAGAAATAGGAGCTCCCACATGATCACGTGCATCCTGCACCAATCTGTCAGCTTCTCTGGTTCTCTTCCTCCCTTCTCTAGAAGATTCTGGTTGAGTGGGTACCTCTACTCAGCCTCCTATCTACTCCTCCACTTGTGGTTGCTCCAAAACATCTTGAAGTTCTACATGAGACTCCTCCTTTGGAGCTAAATGCTCCTCCTCTAGTGGGATACTTAGCTCTCACTCTAGATAGCATCTTATAGTCTTCTCCTCATCAAAATTGACATCTCTCCTCACTATTGTAACCATAAGTGAGGGAAAAAACACCCTATATTTATGGGGTGTCTCTGTGTGTCCTACAAAGACTCCCATATCAGTTGTAGGCTCCAATTTATTCTTGCTATCCTTGAAGACTTGAAAATACACAAAATCTCCAAAAAATAAAAAATAATATACATCTAGCTTCCTCCAAGAGAAATATTCCTCAGGTGTGATCATTCCAAGTATTCTATGAGGGCTCCTATTCTACAAATAAATTGTGGAGTTGCATGCTTCTTCCCATAGATGTAATGGTAGCCCTTGATCATGCAATATGGCTCTTATTTCTCCCACTATTGTTCTATTCTTCCTTTCATCCACCCCATTTTGTTGTGGGTTATGAGGTGTTATCAGTTCTCTTCTAATACCCTCTTTGGCACAAAAGTCCTTGAAGGTGTTAGAAACAAATTCTCCTACATTGTCACTTCTCAAGGCTTTCATTTCTAACTAGTCTCCTTTTCAACCAATGCTTTGAATTCAAAAAAATTAGAGAAAAAATCATCCTTCTTCCAAATGAATAAGGTCCAACATTTTTGAGAAAATTCATCGAGGTTGTAGAAAATGGTCCACACACGTCAAAGTGCACTCTCTCCAAGATTGCTAAAACTTTGTTATCTCGACCCTGGAAGGTGGATTTGACATATTTCCCCAATGTGCACCCCTTGTAGACATCATGTTGGTCAAGCGCACATTTCAAGAGACTGGTGGTAATCCGATACATGATTTTTAGGGCCCCATGGTGTAGGTGTACCATGTGCCTATGCCAAAAGTCTCCAACATCTCGACTTTGCACCTTTTCTTCCTTGCTACTCAGCAATATTCCACCTCAAGTTTGTATATATTTTTCACTCTAACTCTAGTTTGTTTCACTTTCCTGATAGCTACATGTCTAAGAAAGGATTTCCCCTTACTGAAAACAACATCATAGCCTATACCCTCCAATACAGCTATAGAGATCAAATTCTTCTTCAATCTGTTAAGGTCCTATAATTTATAGGATCTCAAGGTATTTGAGTATTGTATCTAAGGAATATTATATTGTAAATACTTGTCAATCTACCAATGATTTCCAAATAAAATAAAAAATATAATAAAAAATGAAAAGAGGGTATAAATAAGAAAAAAAGAGGAAAAATAAAAATATTGAAAAAGAATGAAAAATAGAACCCCATCAAAATAAAAACAAAAAGAAATAATATTGAAAGTGTTACAAGTTTAAATGATATTATTGATAGATAGATTTTTTTCATTATTGTTAAATAGAGATCGTGTGCAGCTTGTTCAAAATGCCACAATGACTAGCTATTTTTTTAATCATATAGTGTAATCATGGTTAAACATATTTAAATTTCTGTAAATTAGGTTAGAGAATAAAGATTTTCCAAACAGTCTAATCTTGGTAAATCAGTAGTTAGGAAGAGAATGACATTAATTCAACTCTTTAATCTGAATCAATAAGATAAATAAGGGATAGGCTAGATAGTTTTTCATTATGTATAAAAGAAAATAATGTGGGTTTTCTAGTCTAAGTGCAACCTTTAGAAAAAATAACATGTTAGTTTAGTTATGGGTAGGTAAATTAGTTTTTTTTATAAATATTTTCATATGCCATTTTATCATAAGTTAAAGGATATTGTAAAAAAGGCAAAATGTGCATGATAGGATAAAGTGTTTTTTATATATATTTCACCTTCCACCTTTATCCTACGTCAAAAAGGCAAAAGAATAAAGCACATATGGACAAATATTTTCATCATTTATGGTTAATCAACAGTGCCATCATGGCATTGAGATCATCTCCCCCTTGCAATCCACGGTTCCTATTTTTCTTTGGTCCCCCCTCTCCATCCCGCCTTTATCGCTGCGGGGGGGGTCTAAAAAGGTGGTTTCTCCCGGCGAGCCCCATCCTAACATGGCAACCTATCCTGATTTCACACCCCCTCATTGCAATCCCACTTACCACTCACTACCCCCTCCAAAACCATCGTCCCCTTGCCAGTTTTACTGCATCCCCACCACGATAGCTTTAACTCTCACCTCCCGCCACATCGCCTAGTCGTTAACTAATTAAATGAACTCTCGGAAAAACAATCGTTCAACATTCAATTCAATTCCTGGGTAACTGTTCAAAATTAAGAGTCCTACACCATTTCCAATAGGACTTTCGCAACATGGTTTAAAATATTTTGAGATTGTCATTTTCATCCCTTCCACTGCTTATTTTCTGTTATTAATAGTTTTTATACATTGACCATTCCCAAAGAATTTCTTCGACTAGGACCAAATTGAAATTGACAGTTCTCTATCTCTTTCACCTGACAATTCGTTACCCAAACTGTTTCCCGGTAAGCTCTTCCATCAATTCATCTTGTCTTTCATTAATACAGTCATGCCTCCCAAGAGTAAAACTCAAGATAAACTTGTTAATCCCTTGATCCCTCCCTCCATAGATTTAGATCACATCCCTTTAGCCGATAAGGATTATCGGATAAATGAAGCCCAGTGTGACGGTGACTTTTTAGAGTTATATTGTTGGTTGGAAGACAATAATACAAATAAAACTAATGAAATTGGGCTCTGGGAGTCCAATATTCCCCATTACATCTTCCCTCTGACCTTCCAAGCCCCTGAATTCACCAAAAAGTGTCAGGCATGCTATGTCCCTGCCCAAAGAGCTATCATGGCCCCATCAAGTGACATTCTCTTTACCATAACTGCCTAGTCCATAGACCAAATGATGCTAGCATCCACTGTGGAAAATAATGCTCCTTTCTCCTTAGAAGCCCTCATCCAACTTTATCAGAAGTTGGATTTCGCTACTAGAGCCAAAATTTTCGAGATCTTCTTGCTTGAGAATACCCAGTTACCCAAGAAGAATCCTCCATATCCTTCCTCCATCTTCCCTGATTAAGCCAAGCAAATTATATCCATGATTTCCTATATTTTTGGTTATTATTTTGATCAGTGGGTAGATGAGCCCATTTTAGGTTTCCTCTCCATATTTTCCATTATGTTCAATTTCAGTCAATTCTTGGTTGACATCATTCATGAAAAATTTCTAAAGTTTCCCATAGAGCAAGTGTTTAATTACACCTCTATTTTAATTTCCATGTTCCTTTACTATCAAGTAGATAAGTTCAATTTTGCAATGCAAAAGCTTAATGATGCAGGAAACTAGTAGCCAGTGATATTTTGGACCTCATTGGTAATGAAAGAGTAGCAAGAATTTTCTTATAAGTAGTTTATTGAGGAATTTGTTCACCCAACCATGAACATCCTTAATAGTTCCATACATACCAGAATTAATGAAGATATCAAATGAATTTTGAATCTAAAAATCAAGCTAAAACTAGATATTGGTATTTATATCAAACTTACACAGAAATCAGGGTTTATGATTGTGAATTGGCACCATACAAACTTCCCAAATACCTCCCAATGAGGATTTTTTTCCCTAGAATACATCAAAGATATGTTAAATTATGATGATATTCATTTTGTAGTGGCTAAGAAGAAATGACAGTTTTGAATAAAGACACAGGTGGGCCCATTTGTATGTAATACCAGGACAATAGGTGAAGAAGCAGACTAGATGCTTAAAGAAATGAAGTTCAGCCTAAGTTTTACATGGTCTTATGACCCTTGTGGCATTATTTCCAAGCTTAGAGTGGAGAATAAAAGTACTCCCTACATCCATACTTCAAGGCCTGAAATAGAAAAATATGCAAATCAATTGGAATGAATAGAAAACACCTTGCAGGAAGCTGAAGAACGACTCTTTACTACTTCCAGTTTGCAGAGTCCCACTCCTCATGAAAAATCAATCAAAAGACAAAGGGATGAAGGATCATCATCAACCACTGGAATTGAAGCCAAAGAGTTCAGGATCAGTTACAGGAAGAGGACAAAATTGAGTCCTAGGGCAGATTTGGACAAAGAGATAAAAGAGAAGGCTACCTTCATAATTATAGACTCACCATCTGCAAGAAGAAAATTTGTAACATCTTCTATTGGACCTTCATCATCACAAGGTCAGAAGGAATCTAAGCTAGAGTCACAAAATGTCCAAACATAGAAGGAAAAGATGATTTTTGATAGGTACATGGAGATTAAGCTTAAGAATGAGATTCTTAAAAACAATACCTATAATTAGTCTTGGAAGCAGACCTCTAGCTCATAGAGTAGATTGTTATCAGTGTTTGACACAGAGCATGGAAAGATGCAGATGGCCTTTCTTAAGGCCCAAATTCCATAGCCAAAAATAGCAGAAAACTACAAGAGCACTACTTTTGAGTTCAACACTAAATACATACATCCCATTGATCAAATGGAGATGCATAAGCAGACTCGTGAGATGATATCTTCCACATTAACCAACACTGTTATGTCATTGTCCAAGTTGCAGGTTTTTTTTCCAATGTTCAGTCTTAGTTGAACATGGAGAAATTATCCTCCTTAGAAAAAGATAATAGGATCAAGTCTTTGGAAGAATTGGCGCTAAAGATATGATATGATCCTAAAGATGTCAATGTTGTAGAGGACATTATCAAAAAGAAGAATCTAGACATCGCAGCCTTGAGAAAGCAGCTTAAGCTGCCAACCACAAAGGATCCATTAACTAGGTACATTGAGGAAAATGAAGAACATAAGGCTGACATGATTAACTTGATTATAGAGAAGAACATACATATTAGAGAGATGGGGGAAGAAATGGAGAAGATGATAAGGAGAAAGAATAAAGTCAGAAGATGGCCATTATTCCCCTAGATGCCATACCCATTTCTCAACTTCTAGCAATAGAAACAACCACTGCAACTACTTCAATTCATACTGCAAGTGTTGAACAGATGACCAAGACATTGTAGAACATGTCAATCCAATCAAAGGAGATCAAGACTTCCAGGATCAACTCAAAGTTTTAGAAGTACATAAAGCCAAAGCTGAGGCTTCTCGTGTTACTGAAATGCAGAAAGCACAAAGATTGTTGGAGAAGTTGTAGAAGGTAGAAAGGGCTACTTCAATTGGTCAGACCTTGGCCCAAGCCAAGGAAACCATTTGGATGAGTATTCTAGACTCTATAAATGAGATTTGGCCATCTATTCAAATAAAATTTGAGAAGAAGGAATTAATAGAAAAAACTACAGAAACCATTGTTCAGTGAAGGGAAAAGCTTGAAGAAATGCCCACAGAAGCCCCCAACATTACCAGATTCCTAAATTATAAGTCAAAATATCAACTTGAATAATTATGAATCAGTGACAGAACTGCCACTATTTTGGAAATCAAGAAAGTCTTGACTAATAGGAACCTTATTGATCAGTTGGAAGAAATATGTGAAACATTGGAGATGGGAGTAAGTAGGTTCTGCAACAAAATTGAAACATTGATCCAGAAAGGGCTGTTGGCATTATGATACAGGTGTTGTCCTTGATGGAAACTCACTTAGAGGTATGATACAGGTGTTTTCCTTGATGACAACTCACTCAAATGACAGACCATAGTGCAGCAGGTCAAGAGAAAGGTATACGCAGGTTAACCTTGATGAAAGTGCATATACATGCGAGTTAGCAGAACAAAAGGCGCATATACGTACACATGCAGGTTCATAGAAGGAAAGGCACGTACATGTTGGAAAACTAAGTTTTGGTCCAAAGTGTTGACCCCAGGTATTGGGTCCAAGGTATTGGTCCTACATGGTTTTGGATCATGGTATTGAGAGAGGCCTAAACCTTTATAAGGAGAAGATCATTAGGCCAAGAGGTGCAAGTGTGTAAGTGATGAATATCTGATGAAGTGTGAGATCTAGTATGTTGATTATGGGTTTTTGATGCTTGGCCCGATCTGAATCAAGGAGGCTCCTATGCGGTTGATAAAGGTTGATGGATCGGGATCTCGAAGACTAAAATGTATTATCATTATATGGTATGATCATGAATAGATCTGAATACTAATGCATTTTTTATCCTTTATATCTTATGGTCTGGGTATATCTGAAGATGGAAATTGCATCGAAGGTATAAGTAATTATTTTCAGATCTGTACGCAGGTTCTCCTTGGTGAAAGGGCGTATACATGCCGGTTTGACATAGTCAAGTAGCGTATACATTATGAGACTTGATATTTCAGGTTGTTGTTGGTTTTAGCGGTTGTTGTAGAGTTTTGGTCTCTGGTATGTGTTCTGGTGACTGTGTTTTTGATGGCAGGGTTTCAGTGATTCAGTTGTTGGGTGATTTAGAGTTAATGATTGTATTATAGTTGTGATTGCTTGGTATCTATGGATCTAGTCTGAAAATTTATGAAACGTGGTCCCTAGAAGAAAAGAGAAGGTTGTAGCCTTCTGGGTCAGCACCTACATACTAGTACATCCACTAGTACAATAGCTAGGGGGTTGTAGCTCCCTTCCAGGAGAAGCTGGAGAATGAGAGAAGGTTGTAGCCTTTTGCAGGTAGAAGCCTGCATACTGGTATAAGACAACACCACTACAGAAATATTGTAAAAAGAAGTTTCTTATTAAAATAAGATAAAGATGAATTGCAGTAGGTGGTTTTCACCCACATTAGGTTTCCACCTTATATCATGGTGTTCATGTGTGCTTCTTATGTGTGATGATCTGTTCTGTTTTACTGCACTTGTTTAATGTTCATATGGTTAATAATGTTCTGATGCACTCATTGAAGATCAAAAAACTGAATCATAAATTTACTAAATATACGCTAGTTTCATTAAACACAATTGCGTATATACGCGGGTATCCTTAACTGAAGTAGCTTATATGAATCTGAGTATGAAAATGAGAAAGTGTTTGATTTAATAATACTGATTCACCCCCCCCCCCCCCCCCCCCTCAGTATTATTTCCAACAATTGGTATCAGAGCAGGTCCTTTAGAAGAAGCTTGATTTCTTGAAGGAAGATCCATTAGGATGAGTAATCACGAAAGAGAGGGATCCATTAGACCACCAATCTTCGATGGAAGCAATTTGGTCTACTGGAAGATAAGAACCACAACATATCTACAATCGCTTGGGACAGATGTTTGGGGAATCGTGGAAGGAGTATATACATATCCATCAACAACTCCTATTGATACAACAGAAAGAAAGCAATATGAACTCAATGCTAAAGTTGTTACTATCTTATTGGGAAGTTTGTCACAATCAGAATTTGTCAAGGTCATGTAGTTCAAATCAGCCAAAGAAATATGGGACAAAATCATTATATGCTACGAAGGAGATGATCAGGTAAAACATACTAAGCTTCAAACTCTCAGAATGTGGTATGAAACTTTTAAGATGCATAGTAATGAAAGCATATCTAATTACTTCCTGCGTATAGATGAGATTACAAATTGTATGAGGAATCTGGGTGAAGAAATTAAGGAATTTGTCTTAGTTGAAAAAGTTTTGAGATCCTTGTTTGCTAAATTTGAATCCAAAGTGTCTGCAATAGAAGAAAAGGAGGATCTGTAGAAAATCACTATGATGCAGCTACATAGAATCTTGACTGCTTTTGAGATGAGAAAAGGAGGACCATAAGATATGAGAGAAGCCGCATTTGAAGTATTAGCAAATGGAAAAGAAAAACTCAATGAATCAGGATACATTTCAGAAGGAGAAGATGAGGTAAATTTTGTCAATAATCTTGAACGGGGATCTGGAAGGTTCAAAGGTAAGCTACCTTTCAAATGCTTTTCATGTGGTAGAGTTGGTCACTACGCTGCTAGATGCCCTCATAACAAAGGAAAGATGTCTGAAGAAGGTAATAGAAGTTATTATACTCATGATAAAAGTAATGACTCATCCAATGGTGATGAAGACATTATACTTCTCATGGCATATGAAAAGAAGGACGTAGAAACAGAAGAAATTACCAGATTAAAAGAACAGTTGGAGACAGTAGCCAGAGTAAGGGAGCAATTGCAGGATGTAGTAAAAGATCAAAGCATAACAATTCAGAGACTTGAATCGAAGATCCTCTCTCTAAAAGAAGATCTTAAATAATCAAGAAAGCAGAATAAAGAAGCTCTTGAAGAACAAGAACATGAAGTGCTCCAATTAAGGCAATAAATGCAAGAAGGAAGAAAAGCTGAAGAAAACATAAGGAAGCAGTATCTGGAAAATTAAGAACAACATCAGGTTGAGGTAAATATCTTAAAAGGTAAATTAGAAGAAAAGGATAAACTGTTACGATTTCAAAATAGTACTAAGATTTTGGATGATATTCTTAGTAGTCAAATATCCCCTACTATCAAAACTGGTCTTGGCTTTTATGAATCTGTTGAAGGTGAATCTATCTCACAAGGTTAGGCAAGGAACTCTAATGAGAATTCTGAAATGCTCAACAAGGAGATAAGAGGACAACCTCATCAATAGCCAAGGAAATAAATTCCTCAAAGAAAATATTTTACTCCTAACTATGGAAGTGATAGACGATTATTTCCTCTGATGAATAATGTTGAATGTTATGTATGTCATAATCTTGGACATGTTGTAGCCAGATGTAGAAGTAGAATGGTTCAAGACCGTCACACAAGATCATCACATTCCAGGTACTTCAAGGGATATTGTTTTGCTTGCAATATGTTTGGCCACAAAGCAATTGATTGCATTAGAAGGAACATGAAACATGTAATATGGTATGCATGTAACAAGTTTGGACATAAAGCAAGGGAATGCAAGAGAAAGAGGATCATACATCATCGCAATTCCAAGTATTGAAGAAGACAAAATTAGAGACACAAAAATGTGGCATAACTCAATTAGTTGACATAATAGACACAGGGGAAATTGAAATTGTAGGCCTTCAGTATTCCAATTTTCATATGCAGATATTATGAAGAAAAGTCGCGTATATGGAGCTCTGAAGAAACAACAGTAGAACAGACTCAAGAAATGGTTCAATCATGGTATATGATGATTGGCACAGGCTCAGGGGGAGCATATGCTTCGAATAATGCATTTTTGGCATTATGGTTAGAAATTTTTGGTGATGATGCTTATTGACACATCTTGCTACTGAATTTTTGATTGGCCAAGAGAATGGATTATAGGTTACAAGTCTGGATGCTAGTGACAGATGCTTATAGCGTAGATCATATGGTGTATGATAACTGCTGATAACTGTCATGGTCTTATTTAGTTCCTTGGTCTTTGTGAGTCATATGATGTATCTTGTTACCCCACTATGCATGGGATGGATGATGTAATGGTTCTTGTGTTTGAGTCATGATTAATATCCCCACTTGGTTGGGTGGATGAGTCAAAATGGTGTATTCCCACTTGGTTGGGAGATTGATGTATGTATAGAGGCATATTATGCTTTTGCAGACCTTGCATGTGCTCAGGGGAGCATTGACGGATTGGTACATCTTAGAATGTACAAAGGGGGAGCTCAATCAGAGATTTTAGCAGGTACTCAGGGGGAGTATGGATAGCAAAATGTGTATCAAGGAAGAGAATATCCTGGTCCGCCCTTTTCCCTTGATGTCAAAGGGGGAGAGTGACTTGGTGTGGTGGTTGCCATCAAGTCCAAACGGGGAGATTATTGGCATTATGATACAGGTGTTGTCCTTGATGGAAACTCACTCAAAGGTATGATACAGGTGTTGTCCTTGGTGACAACTCACTGGGATGACAGATCATAGTGCAGCAGGTCAAGAGAAAGGTATACGTAAGTTAACCTTGATGAAAATGCGTATACATGTGGGTTAGTAGAACAAAAGGCGTGTATACATACACACACAGGTTCACAAAAGGAAAGGCGCGTACATGTTGGAAAACTAAGTTTTGGTCTGTGGTATTTGGTCCATGGTATTTTGGTATTGGTCCATGGTATTTGGTCCAAATTGTTGACCCCAGGTATTGGGTCCAAGGTATTGGTCCTACATGGTTTTGGACATGGTATTGAGAGAAGCCTAAACCTATATAAGGAGAAGATAATTAGGCCAAGAGGTGCAAGTGTGTAAGTGATGAATATCTGATGAAGTGTGAGATCTAGTATGCTGATTATGGGTTTTTTATGCTTGGCTCAATCTGAATCAAGGAGGCTCCTATGCGGTTGATAAAGGTTGATGGACCAGGATCTCGAAGACTAAAATGTATTATCATTATATTGTGTGATCATGAATAAATTTGAATACTGACGCATTTTTTATCCTTTATATCTTATGGTCTGGGTATATCTGAAGTTGGAAATGGCATCGAAGGTATAAGTAATTATTTTCAGATCTATACGCAGGTTCTCCCTAGTGAAAGGGCGTATACACGCCGGTTTGACACAGTCAAGTAGCGTATACATTATGAGACTTGATATTTCAGGTTGTTGTTGGTTTTAGTGGTTGTTGCAAAGTTCTGAGCTTTGGTCCGTGTTCTGGTGATTGAGTTTTTGATGACAGGGTTTTAGTGATTCAGTTGTTGGGTGATTCAGAGTTAATGAGTGTATTGTAGTTGTGATTGCTTGGTATCTATGGATCTAGTTTGAAAATTTATGAAAAGTGGTCCCTGGAAGAAAAGAGAAGGTTGTAGCCTTTTGTAGGTCAGCAACTATGTACGAGTACATCCACTAGTACAAAAGCTAGGGGGTTGTAGCTCCCTTCCAGGAGAAGCTAGAGAATGAGAGAAGGTTATAGCCTTCTACAAGTAGAAGCATGTGTACTGGTATAAGACTGCACCAGTACAAAAATATTGTAAAAAGAATTTTCTTATTAAAAGAAGATAAAGATGAATTGCAGTAGGTGGTTTTCATCCACATTAGGTTTCCACCTTATATCATGGTGTTCATGTGTGCTTCTTATGTGTGATGATCTGTTCTGTTTTACTGCACCTATTTATTGTTCATATGGTTAATAATGTTCTGATGCACTCATTGAAGATCAACTAACTGAATCATAAGTTTACTGGCTATATGCTAGTTTCATTAAACACAGTTGCGTATATACGCGAGTATCCTTAATTGAAGTAGTGTATATGAATCTGAGTATGAAAATGAAAAAGCGTTTGATTTAATAATACTGATTCAACCACCCCCCCTCTCAGTATTATTTCCAACAAGGGATTCCCATCATTTATGTAATAAATGATAAATTGATCACTCTAGAAGACTATGTCCCGAAGATGAAAGAAATGGCCAGAAGTAGTATCAAGTTCAGTGGGATAAAGGGAAGTATGACAACAAAAGCATTTTTAGAAACCATGTCAAATGATTTCTACATACAGAATGAGATAAAACATGTTTTACAGTGAAACCAACTTTTTCCAAATACACAAAAGTAGAAGAAATTTACCGGAAGGTGATTAAATTGACCATACTCGATGAAAAGAGATGGGAAGAGCTTCGTGGTTTACTGGACTGAAAAGTAATTCAGGTGTAGCAAGACAACGACCAGCACATCAACCATCATGACAGTCATCACATCAATGCAACATAGTTTCAGGGTAACTCAGCAACCGAATCCACCAAAACATAGCCATATTTCTTTCTAGCTATCGACGTGGCCTATTTTTCTACTAGAGATAAATATTATTGTTTGTAATTAGGCTAATAATACACTATCGTTTTGACAACAATTTTGTAATTATTAGTATAAATATTTCACAATTTGAAGTATTAAGGGTTGATTTCTGAATGTAATTTCCTCTCCATACTATAATTTTTGAAAGTACTGGAGCATCAATAATACAAGGATCTTTCACAAGATTCATGTGGTGTACCAAATGGTGATGTGTCTCTTCTATTTATTTGTTTAAATATTGTTTTTCTTTCTCAGTCATTATGAAAATCTCAATTATTTAAAAGAAACCGTGGTGAATAGGAATTGTTATTTAGAGCACCTTATTCTGGTTGTTAATAATTTTCATGTTTTCCACTAAAGTCAAATTAAGGAATTATTAGTTTCTCCTTTATTTCTATTGAACCTTACACCTATGTTATTTCATAATCAATTTAATTTCTGAAAAGATCCAAATAGTGCAACCTCACTTGCCTTGTGAGAACTCCTCTAAATATTAGATGCCAAATCTAGTTTAATTTATAGACCCCGTTGCCTAATGGAATTATAGCAGTTAAATCAACCAAACCAATCAAATCAAAACAATTAGTACAATCATAAATAGCCTAAAATTTGCATAAAACAAAGATAAATTTTACAGAGAGATCCCTCTTTGTAGATGGTAGGGCTAGATCCCAGCTTCCAAAGTGGTTTGATGTTGTCCTATGTGTTTACTCCCTCAACCTCAAAAATACAGAACGACAACACAATCCAGGTACATACATAACATATTTCAGATGAAGATGGGAGCCTGAATCCTTCTTCAAGGTTACGTTTGCAATTGCTTTGGTACTGTGCCTCTCATCATCCCCAAGTTCTATATGCATCTGGAGATCCTTCTCCTCTAAGTTACTGAAGAATTGTTTGCATCTTGTCATATGGAACGAGGCACCTGAATATAGGTACCACACATTCTCCATTACAATGCATATTGTGCATTCAATTAGGGTGAACTTTAATTTGAAATGTGAGGCAAGTGTTCCACCTCCTACTCCTCCTGAAGGTTTGTTGTTAGACTTCTTATGCAGACTCTTTGTTGCATAGAGCCCATATCCATGGTAGTGAAAACATTTTACCTTTCTTAGGTCATTCTTCTTACCATTGTTCTGGATTTCTTTGGGCCTTCTTTCCCTTAGCTTTATTTCCCTTCCCAACCAAGGAAAAATTATATTCCTCTTCAACTTTGGATGTTACTCCTTTAGTGTTATTTTGGATTTCTTCTTGCACTAAATCAGACCAAAGGCTCTCCCAATTTAGCAATTTTTCCCTTCCATTTACAAAGTCCCAATAGTTGTGCCGGGATTTTGGAAGGCCTAAGAGAGCTAGGATCAATAACTTCAAATATGGTATATTTTCTCCAACTTCTCCAAGCTCATCTCGATGCTAAGTAAATATAGATAGGTAATTGGAATGGTTTCATTTTTTTGCGTATGGATGTTTTTAAGCTTGTCCCTTAATGCCAATTTACTAGAATCACTCCCATTTTTTAATAGCTTAGTGAGGATCTTCCACATAGAAAATGGAGTCTACTTGCCATGTAAACTTGAGACTCTATGGCCTCTCACACCCTCCAGGATGATCCTCCTAGATTTTGTGAATCCTTCTTCCACTGGGCTAACTGTTGTGCATCCGATACTGCAAGTTTTGGAAGGTCATTTTTGGTGTACTCTAGGAGTCCATTATCATCGAGTACAATTTCCATCATTTCCTTCCAAGCTATGAACTTCAAGGTTCCATTTATGTAATACTCCAATCTCAACCCATTGAAAGGCATTTTCCCACAAGAAAGAAAACCTACTTCACTGAATCTACAAATCAAAATCTATGAAGGAAAATCTCTATTTACTGGTTTCTATTGTGATTTTGAGTTCTGATACCATGTAGAAACTAATAGAAATTTTCTACTACTGATGAATTCAAACTGAAAACAAGAGATTACAATTTTACTCTACAATATTGTGGAATGGAAATCACAATTTAGAAACACATGCAATGACATGAAACCATCAAAACCACAAGAAAACAATGATTTACAAGGGAACCCAACTATGTAAAAATCCTTGCATTGATTTTCATTAATCAGATGAGAATGAGAAACTATTACAATGTCTTGCTTCAATATTGAAGCACACCCTACAATGTAAACTTGTTCTCTTATTGAATGTCCTTCTCTATCCAACACTTAGATAATTCAAGGCCCCAACTTCCTCCTATTTCCTTAAGAAATTAAGGAGAACTTAGGCTCCTAAATAATAAGGGTGTTCCCTATTTCCTTGCTCAAATCCCAAGGAATTGATCACCTGCATCAATGTCAAGCTTGTACACTCAACTAGTATACAATTGATAATTACAATGTGCCTTTCCATCCACTCTAGATAGGAAATTTGAATTCCATGCATGTCTATGCTATTTTTAGTTGATTGACTAGTTTCATTGAGGGATCACTGAGTTAACAATAATTCTACTACTCAATTGACCTTCAACTAAATCAATTAATTACTTGAGTTTAGTTAACTGAGTTTAACTGAAAATAATTGAACTTGATTGCTAAATTTTAGCAATCACTACATGCACAACTCTACTGCAAGCCTATATCTCAAATTTACTTTGTCTCTTCCTGACATTGTTAAATTCTGCACCCTCGGGCATCTTGAAGATTCCCCCAAATATTCCTTCCTGAAGATGGCCAAAAAATCTACTACTTGGATGAAGATTTTGAGCACACCATTACATTCCCTGCAAAGTTTTGTGAAAAATGACTATAAAGTTGGAACCATTCTATCTCAGTACAAAACAACCTCTAGGGAATCTTTTAGATTCCACAAGATTCTCCAAAGATTCCTTGTTGTTGGACACCTAAATTTTTGCTGCTCAAATGGAGATTTTGACTGCACGGTTGGACTTTTGGCAAGAAAACTTGCAAAAATTACTGTAATCTTGACAAATTCTATCACCAATGCCTCTAGCCCTCTAAAGAATATTTTTGGCATCTTGGCATATTCTTTGCTCAAGATTCTACACCTTTGCCTGGTCAAGGTTCCATCATCCTCCGCTAGCCTTCCTCACAGTCGAATGAACTGGGCAACTATTAAATAGTTTTTTGGGCAAATTAAAAATTGTATATCCATTTGGCCTAATGGTAAGGTGCCAAATTTAGGAGCGGGAAGGTCAGGGGTTCAAACCCCACCGATCTCCTATACATAGTTGGCACATTATTTTTTTAACATTAACATCTTGTTTGATGGCCAACACCCATTAATAGTTAACGGTTATGGTGTTACATGTATTTGGGGAACGATTAACAAAATATATTGGTAGTAAACAGTGGGAAAACAATATATGTGGCGATTTGACAGTTTGAGCATTGATATGCATTGACAACAAACAATTGGCAAACAATATATGTAATGATTTGAAAGTTTGAGCATTAATATGCGTTGGTGGTGTGATAAATGTGGCAATATATAACAATGTCGATTGTATAATGTATGGACTACAACAGTTATGGGGCCGACCCACGTGTGTTGAGTGGGTTCGAACCCTGCCGGCCTCACCTTATTAATAATGTCTTGTGTCGTTGGTCCATGGGCGAGGTCCCAGGGCTCGTGCGAGCCCTGATGCATTTTGTCAACTTTATATATATATATATATAACACAATACAACCGAGGGTGGTGAGGGTGGTAGCCAGCTCCCCCCCCAATTATATTATAATTTTTTTCATTTTTAAAATACAATTGTTAGTTTTCATTTTGCCGAAAATAAGGCTCGCTGGACAAATTAACGGGTCAACAAATTCACCCATTCCCATGGTCAGATTCTGTGCATTGGGTTTCTTCCATTTTGTTACCCCCTTAAGCCTGCCACTTGTCCAACTTTGACCAGCCATCACTTGACCATATAACTTAGATTTGAGTGTTATTCACACCATTGGAATCATGGCAACGAGCACTACAATTTGGTCCTAGTTTGGTTTCAATCTGAAGACTTTTATTTTTAAGCTTTTCCATAGCCATTGTTGAATTTTGAGCATGTATAGAGCCACTTGGATCATTCCTCCCTGTAGAGGAGATTTTGGTCCTCCAAAAACATGAACATAATATGCAATTGTTTTGTTAAATTGTTTGTGCGAGAAGTGTCCTGATATATTTTTTATGTGATTTACGCTGAAGCTCTCCTTATAAGTCACAATTCCTTCTCCTTCACTGTTGGGTCCCTATAATACTAGTGATTACCCATTACTATTGTAATTGTACCCCTTAATAATATTTTTGTGCCCCTATTATCCCCACATTGTTATCACTGTGCCCCATAGAATCCCTCTATTGTTATTTTTGTGGCTTTATATTATTATTGTTAGGTCGGCTGGGTTATATTGTGACTCCTTAGACTCCTATATATAGAAAGGAAGTTTTTTCATTTGTAATCATCCAAGAATTGTTCATTTATGTAATGTAAAGGAGGTTGCCCCCTCGAAGAGGCTGAATTTTAAGGCGTTGATATATCTTTTCTATCTTTTTCTTGAGCTGGTTTCATAACATTTGGTATCAGAGCTTTGGATTCTAGGATTTTGCTGCTCCAAACAGGTCATCGTGGAACTTTTGCTATAACTTCTTTTCTGCGATGTTTCAGTAGCTAAAAAAAAAACCCATTTGAGAAGACATCGCGATGAAGCTTGGGTTAAAATTTCAGAGCTTTTCGTGCTATATTTTGCAGAGATATGATCTTAGGAAGTTGGTATTTTTGTAGACTTCTGAATTACATTCCAAACAGGTGACCTGGGGAAAATCATCATAACTTTCTCTTTGAGCATTGGATTGAAATTTCGTAAGAAGTTATAGAAAGAGGATGGACTTTAGTTTCTTGTATATATTTTTCAGAGCCAAAGGTTGAAACAGTAACTCTTGGCACATTGTACAAGTTCTCTCTACAGAACTAGTCTATAATTAGGTCATTGTGGGAGATTTCATATAACTCTTCCTTGGAGAATTCAATTTGGATCAGACTGGTGGCATTGGAAAGAGGACACAGAGGGATACTGCAGATCACAATTTCAGAACTGGATGATTTGAATGTACAGAGATACATCAAAGGCAATATCGAGTTCCTACAAAGTGAAAAAAGGCGTGTAGATTCTTTTAAATTTTTGCTTAAGATTGGTTTGAAATTTATTTTGAAGGAATTCAAAGGGCATAGTAGAGCATTATTATCGGTAACTGATGCCCTGAGGAAATAAAATGAAAACACCTAGTAAGGAACCTGAAATCTCCAGCATGACTCATGAAGAAGAGGAAGAAATGCTACATGATATATCAAAATTACAAGACCAAGTGCAACAACTGTCCCTTGCACAAAAAGGAACAAAATCTAAGATGGATGGTTTAAAGAAAGATGTAGAAGCTAAGATGGATGGTTTAAAGAAAGGTGTAGAAGATAAGATGGACTATTTAAATAAAGGTGTAGAAGCTAAGATTATTGACGTGGAAGCTAAGATGAATGATTTGAAGATAGATTTGAAGACAAACATGGAAGATTTGAAGACAGGAATGGAAGATTTGAAGACAAATTTGAAGGCAGATTTAACAAAGTTTCTACAAGAAATGCTTATTAATGGTGAAAGGGTAGTAAAGGAAACTCATGATGAGAACAAAAGAAATGTTAATCATGATTTCATA
>APFE031589750.1:11630-33788 GCA_000404065.3 Pinus taeda | reverse complement strand
GGTGGGTTATGCTCTCTGTAGCATGCCACCGCTCGTGCCACCCGCCTCAAAAGGCGGTGCATCCTGTGTTCCACACCCACTGTATGGATCTGTGCAGCTAGGGGGACCTCCTCGATCCCCTGGTAATCTGGGACTCCTGCCAGCAAGCCCTCGAGATTGTGTACCACAGTCTCTGTCTAGTCGCCTCCTGCAGGAGCTAAGGCCAAGATGGCAGCGCCTTGCCCCTCTCTCCGTGCCTCTGGGGCCAGGCCAAGGGGTCTCACAGGTCCCACATCTACACGGCATAGTATGTATTAGGACATGTACATGAAAAAATTCAAAAACATTATAAAGATGAAAAATCAAAAAGAGATCAAGTGTTTACCTCCATCGTCCCACTGCTCTCCCGCGGGCAATGGCATGTCAGGATCACCACGGAAGTCGATACCGGCATATGGCCAGTCCTCGACGAAGATAACCTGGCAATCTAGCCACTCTCGGAAGAAGACGCCCCACGACACTGAGCGACCGCCACCTCCACGTGGCATGGCCCGGGACCATTTGGTGGCCCTCGTCTCCCGTGGACTGTTAGGCGGATCTACCACCATGGTCTGCAGCCGAAGAGCCGGCACCCGCTCGAACATAAGCGGAAGCAAGAGCGATCCGTAGCCGAACTGCTTCGACTCTCCACGTCGGCAGTTACTCAATTGCCTCTTCATGCTGTTGGTCATAGCTGCTGCCCAGTTGAAGATCGTGGGCTGTAAGCACTAAAGAGCTAGTAACAGGTTGGCCTTTGAGGCCTCATGGTTGGTCAGACTGCCTGCTGCTCGCGTCACTAGGAAGAGTATAGTACGAAGGACTATGTCACCATTGGGTCCAACATCCACTGATGGGATGCTTGCCTTCCTGCTCCGCGTCTTGACCGCCTGTGGGCACACACGGGCCATCAGCTGATCAAGCGTCTCACCGCTAGGTCGCTGCCCCTCCAAAATGGGCATCGGGCCCCGGCGAGACAACCCAGTCAAAAAATAAATATCCGAGGAGTCGAACTCTATGTCACGGCCACAGATAGTGAATTTCCCATCCACTGGGTTCCAGGCTCTGATCAGAAGCTCTAGGAGGTCTGGCTGAGCCCTCAAGCGCGGAGTAAGGAAGAATTTGAGCAATCCGCATGCCCGCATTGCATTTCGGCATCCGGCATCGGCAAAAGCGGCCACATCTTCATTATCATGGGCTCTCTCCTGCCATACAAAGGCCATTATGTCCTGCAAGATCACCCAAAAAACATTAGGTTGCCTGCATTTGAAGATTATCCATTTAATTTTAAAAAATAAATCTTCACGGCGCCAGCGCGACTGTTTCTAAAACAGCCGCGCTGGAAATGGCGGCCTGTGTATTTTTCTCTGGGTCAGCGCGGAAGGACACGGGTTTTCCGCGCTAACCCGGAAAGTGGTGTGTGCTGGTAATATCAGTCAGCGCGGACCCGATGGGCGAATCCGCGCTGACCGAGAGTGCACCTACGCTCAAAAAATTTGGCCAAATGGCCAAATCCTACGGTGAAATTGCTTGAAAATAGACTTAAAATGGAGCGCAAGGCAAGAGCGACCTACCTGGAATCAGCTGTCGGAAGAACGACGTCCGGATGATGAAGAATTCGCTCCGTCAACTTTGTAGTTCCACAACGTTCTCCAAAGCTCAAATGGTAAAATGGTAAAAATAATTTTTTCACCCCCCTATTTATGGTGAAAATTTCTAAATTAACCTTATAAAAGTGGGTTTTGTCACCTTTTTATCATGAATTTAATCCTGATGTCAGCATATTATGCCTTGATGCATGTTTTGCTATGTTTTTCGACATATCGAACGGGTTTACGCGGGTGTTTTTCCTTGTGCAGGTCCTCGAAATCGGTGAAGTCACGATGGATTTATATACACTTGGTCCCAAAAAATGTCGTCTTTAAGCTCTTTTCCGACATAAAACGAGAAAAGATATCCGAGCCTCCTTTCAGCTCGTCAAAAGGAATGAGAGGCGGTCGCTTTTAAAGCTCTTTTTTCGACCGTTTAAACCAACAAAGATTGCAGGGTGTTTGTCTTGTCACGCTCGTTATTGGTTCTAAAACAACGTACTTCTGACCGCTTTTTTACTTTTTTTCGGGTCAAAGTCACTATTTACGAAAAGTACTCCTCGGTCGTAATGATCGGGCGGTTCTTTCGAGCATCGTTTTATACTTTTTCGGGCTCGAGAGACACAACTTTACAAAAAAGCACCCCCCTGGAGTTTTCTTTCCTGTTGTCTTTTCAAACTCTCTAAACATGAAAAGACGCCGAGTTCTTCCTTTGTCAGACTCATTAAAACATAATGACATCGGACTCCGTCGAAATGACGCCCCTCAAGCATATGCTATCCCCGTCAAGCTTGTCATCCAAAAATAACCGGGGTACTCGCCAGAAATGGTGGGGGAATAAAGGAATCATAATCGTCGTCATCAGCAGTATGTCGCTCTTGAACATGCCACTGTTTGCATTCGTGTCTGGGTGGGGACATCTCATCTCGTTTCACATTTGCCTCCATGGGTTTGGGCTATCCTATTTGACCATTCATCTACTCATCGTCTTGTCATCATAACCCCTGATCATTTGACCTCAAATACTGCCAAATCCATCGTTGTGCCGCCAATATGTTCAAGAGAAGTTGGCCTCTGCAAGAATACTCAACCTCCCTCCGATATCTCACACAAAACATATTGTCTCTTTCCGTCTCGTGTCGATGATGTGGGAAACATTATGGCCCACCTTCGACGAGATCACTTCCTATCGACTTCAGCTCATTATTCAGGAAGGTGACCTAGAGACTCCCTTCAGGTACCTTGGAGCTTGCATGCCTCAATGGCAGGTTCTTCGTGTTCGACGCGAAGTCTTCATCATTGGCCTCCGATCGGATAATTCTACGGGTGTTCGACACCGACTCATCTATTCGCACGCCGTGGATTGTACCTATAGTACCTTGAGGACCATCATCATTATTGGTGGCCCCTCTCGCGTCTGTTAACAACTTTCATCATCGGTTGGTAATCAGACGATGTTCAAGCATGTTCGACTTCGACTCCTATATTCACATGTTTGAACTTGTACTTTGTTCGGGTTTGGATGGAGCGCAAGACCCTGGTTCTAGTCCATTGTGGGTCAGGTTGCGATGTTATGGATCGTTATTACATGACTCATTGATGGATGGCTGCGACCATACCTCTTATCATCATGGTCTCTTCAGCTAGGTGGCTGCGTCCATACCACAGACCTTCTTCATATGTCTTT
Organism: Pinus taeda; assembly: GCA_000404065.3. Lineage (NCBI taxonomy): Eukaryota > Viridiplantae > Streptophyta > Pinopsida > Pinales > Pinaceae > Pinus > Pinus taeda. Next base: position 30,497 of record APFE031589750.1, on the reverse strand, counting down.
TGGATGGCTGCGCCCATGCCTAGACTACATGTAATTGAAATATCAGTTGTATCTACGTGCAGGTTCTTCCTGTTGGTGTTCCGGTCCAGCAATTTTGTAAAGCATTTCACCCCTCCCACTCTCTCGGGCTTCATGCTTTAGGGGGCATCTGTTACACAGTAAAATGTCACTGTCACCTTGTCAGTCTCCCTACTGTGTCATGAAATCAATCCATCATGCTCATGCTCTCTGAAATGGCCAAAACCCTCTTTGCCTAAGTTTATTGGATCATCGTGACTGTTATTAAAATAACCGCGCTGACTGGCGGATGACAGTATAACTAGTGCGCTGCCAGCGCGGAAGCACACGGGTTTTCCGCGCTGATCGAATTTCATAAACAGCGCGCCCTCCGCTTGTATTAGTTCGCGCTGACCAGACCTCTTCTGTAATTGAGATGCGATGCCAGCGCGCCAGCTCAGTTTTTCACCCGCGCTGATCCTATTTGGGCGAGTTTGTTCTAACAGCCAGCCTTCCAGATGACTCCAGACTTGGTTGTTAGCTTTGTAAAGGTCGCCATCCTTTCTCTGGCATGTCTGTTCGCTTGGTCACCCACTTCTCTTGGGGGTAAGCTCATCCTTTCACTATTCATGGAGACTTCTTCTCCTATATAAGCCTCCACCATTGCCATGAGCAACTAGTTTTTGACATATAGACTTTGACATAGAGGAATTCATAGTGCATTAGTGCTGCTCTTTGTAGGCATTTGGTGTGTTGTGTGTGAGGATTGCTTTAGAGCTTAAGGAAGGTTATGAGTTTGTTGCCTTGTGTGAGAGAGAGACCTCTTTGACTTGGGAGATCTACCTTCAAAGGTGAATGCTGATGAGACATGCTGGCTGGACCCTCTAGAGAAGGACTTAGCGTCAGAACTTTGGTTGTACCTTACTCTATTTCTGATTAATAAAAGATAGATTACTACTGTTATGGTTCCATTCTCATTTGTCTTATGAATGTTCAATGTGAATTACATCCTTTCTGACTGATGTATAGTTGCTTTTAGTAGATTTTACGCTTGTGTTTGTCTTCTCTTTGCTTGTGCAGGTGTCCGCCCACGAGGATAGTGGAGGATTGTGACCGGCTAGAGCGAAGGAGCGAGAGGGCCATCTCTTCGTCAAACATAGCGTTGGAATCCAAGTAGGTGTCCATTACCCACTTGTTAATTGCAACTAGGAACTTGCAGAGTAGCATTGATTGATTGTTGCTAGACCCCTTTTGGGCTAGTAGGGATCGCCTCTATCCGTAGAGGGGATTTACCTCTCCAACATTAAGTATTCTTTAATGATCAATTATAATAATTAATTACAAATAAAATAATTTTCATAATGGTCATTCGATCACCAAATAGTTAGAAAGTTGGGGAATCATAACCATTGTGGCCAAATTGGCCATTTCATTAAGAGAATCAGATCTTTGTCGACACAAAAACCTACATTGACTGTATTAGGTAAAAATGTACATATCATCTTCCCAAAACAACATTGAAGCTTTAGCAGTAACGATAAGGCAAAATCATGACATTTGGATAGGTTGGAGTAACAACAACGTGGAATCTTGGAGTAACAACATCATGGCAACCTGGAGTAACAAAATTCTAAACATGGTGGAGTAACAACATCCTGTCAACTAGGAGTAACAACATTTAGGGCTAGCTAGATCATCTTGTAAACATTTCCTTAGCTTGGGTTGAGTTATTAGTCTTGGAAGCCCTAGTTGGACAAATGCTTTGGAAGCCTTGTAATAACTTGGGTTGAGTTACTAGTCCTGGAAGCCTTGGTTGGACAAACACTCTGGAAGCCCTGTAATAACTTGGGTTGAGTTACTAGTCCTGGAAGCCTTGGTTGGATAAACACTCTGGAAGCCCTTGGTGGGTTGAGTTACTAGTCTTGGAAGCCCTGGTTGGACAAATGCTCTAGAAGCCCGATAAAAGTTGTGGGTTGAGTTACTAGTCCTGGAAGCCTTGGTTGGACAAATGATCTGGAAGCCCTGGAAAGCTTGGATAGAGACCAATCTGATGATGGTTTTGTGATGTTTGATCATGAGGTGGAATCATTATTTAATGGTTGAGGTGGATGGCCTCTGCAAGCCCTGTATGATTTTGGATTGATGTGTTCTATGAGATCCCACATTCATGCTTGGAATATGGAACGAGGGTGAATGGATGAAGAGAGATTTGGCTCATCCATTCTACCGTTGTGTGGAATGTGGAAGTCTCATCCCGGGTTTAGGTTTTGCATCATCAATATGAGGTTATTTATCCTTGTAATTATATAAGTATTATATTGGTTATATGTGGTTTATATGTCTGTGATTTCATTGGTATTTCTACTTCTATTGTGTTGGTTATATATATGTTTTATGACAGTAGCTGTGCATGGCTCTCATCATGTTTTTTACTTGTAAATGAATGAACAATGTATCTATGACCTAATGGATGAAATGGCAGTTGATGTGTTGAGGCATCAATGTTTCTTAGTGATTCTCAGCTAAGTATGAGACCCCTATGCTTAGATCTTTTATTTCCACATGTAGATTACATATTCATGATATGTTTGACGAAATGCCTGTCATCGCTAGTAGGAGTCCAGTCAAGTTCTTATTCAAGTAATTTCCATTGTAATGTCATTTTTCTATTATTTTACTGTTCTGAAGATGTCATTCAATTCTGGGTAGTGACCTAGGCTTTGGGCCTGAAAAAAAGTGGCTCAAATCCCAAGGATGCTAGCATAGCACTGTGCAAAATAGTTCCTAGACATTGGCTTGCAGGCCTATGAGAGCATCCAGAGGTCCCTAGACACTGGCATGCCCATAGCATGACAGTGTTTAGAGGTTAAGTGGTCCAAAATCTTAGTGGGACCCAGGGGCTGGTTGGCAGAAAGGTTGGATTAGTTCTTGAGGGTCCTAATGGCGATGTTGAATGTTTGTATGGTGTGTTTTTGTCAGTTCCACTTCGTTAACGTGACTTGGGAGGTATAATCATATCATAGTGGCCTCTCATCACATGTTTACCCCATTTGGTCGGTTGCTTGGGTAGATGTGCGAGGAGGGTCTTACAGAGTGGTATTAGAGCATGGTTCACCCCTCAGACTAGATGGGCTATGTTATGGTCATGCATGCATGTCGGTTGCATGTGTGTCTCTTACGCTTGCATTCCATGTGCTTGTTGCATTTGCATGATGTTGATAATGGTTGTAGTGATCTTATCCTGTGGAAGTTGATGTTTTTATTGTGGAGTGCATCATCATGAGTGTATGACTAGTTACATGTTATTATATGTCACTTACATGTATCATTTTGTATGCTAGGTTACATTCTTGTATGTTTGGTTACATGTATCATTCTTGTAGGTTTGGTTACAAGTATTATTCATTGATGCTTTATTACATGTGTTTATTCATGTGTGTGGTTGGTTATGCATTGCTTATGCATGTTAATGTTTGCATGTGGTCAAGTGTATAGTGATGTAGTGGTTGTTGTCATGCATGAGGTCGCGGTATGCATTGTTGATAAGGTCATGCATTGATGACTAAACCCTAGCTAGAATGATGGTTGTATGGTTATATGCTTATGTGTTATGCTTTTATATGTTTTCATGATTATGTTATACATGCATCATGTTGATTTGTTGATCTTGCAGACAAGGTATCCTCCCTGAGGTATACTAAGGTACATTGGTTTATTGTGACTTGGTTTAGCTGACATGATATACCTAACATGAAGAAATATCAAATGGCTAGCAAGATGGTACACTAAAAAGACTCTCCCTATGAATTAAATAAGCAGTATGGTGTTGGGAATTCTTCCGATTTGGAAGACACACTAAGAATCTTAAAGGAAGAAAAAAGGAGTTGTAAGGCAGATATTGACAGAATCATATAGGCATAGGAGAAACTAACAGAGGTAAATGCAGTGATACTTCAAAGTTTGTCAGATTTGCAGCGACAGGACCACTTCGAATCAGCCATGAGAAGGAGGACAAAACTAATGGGGCATATTGTAGCAGGTCGCATGATGGTCACAGGTTAGATAACAATTACATGGTTAGAGATGACAGATTATTGGACACTCCAGATAGGAGAAGGGATAGACATAGGTACCATTCTAGTTTTGGTTCTCACAGGCTTTATGATCAATATCGTTATCATATGTGATGAGCCTCATCATTGGGTAACTATATGGACCTTAATACACCTCCAAGCTTACTAAAATAAACTCTTCTCATAATTCCTTACATGTCTTAATTATATTTTGCTTAATGAGATGAGTAAAAGTAAGATGTTATGCCTAGTGGTCTAATGTGCATTGATTGCAGGGTTTTGAGAGCAAATCATGGAAATTTTGGCTAATTAAGGGCAAGAACTCGAATGAGACAAGGAGGAGAGATTATAGGAGATAGATCCTCCTCATTAAATCCTCACTCATTTGAATATTCCTCAATCAAATCACACTAGGTCGGAGTTGCAAGTAGTTGAGTCATGGACATCATGGGCAGCCGAGCCAGTGATAGTTAAGAACCAGTTCATCTTGAGTTTTGGAGCCAAGCCTCCCTAGATTTAAGGAAGTTGCTGGAAAATTCAGTTGTATAAATAAGGAGGCCTAGAGCCTCATTAGGATTCAGATTTTTTATGTAAGAGCACTAAGCATTTTCGAGTTCAAGTTTTGTGGGAAAACATTGTTATGTAATTTTTCTAATATGATAATGAGAATGAGCATTTACTTGATCCAGCACTGAGTTGACTCAGAGCGCTGGAGCTCTTGGGTTAGGGACCAACCCTAGCAGCAAAGGCTCCTCTCATTGTACTTGTATGCTTAGGTTATTTCATAGATTAATTGTTGAATTGATTTTATCATTGTTTCATTGCAAGTAGTGGTAAATTTGATTAGTTTGCTTCCATTTGTGCATATTTTTAGAGAGGTAAAGGAATACCAAAAAGGCTGCTAGCAGGTGGATTTGGCCTCACTCCTCCCTTCAAGGACCATGGTGTAGAAAATTTGTGATAGGTTAACCCGATAATGCAATATAAATCAAAGCAGAATACTATAATTAATCCGAATTGGATCCTAGAACACTCTCTAAGTTTTCATGAACTCCTAAAATCATGCCAAAGTTTCAAAGTCTTATAAAGGGCAAGCTTATCAGAGATATCCTCGTAACAATTTCAAATTGTGATCAACGTGGAGCAACGAGGACCGTTGGTCAAGCGCGCAGACCGTCGGCCCATGGTAACGTGTGTTGTCGTGAATTAGCAAAACGGGAGATCTTTTCGAGAAACAGGGGTGGTTTCTGAAATGTAATTCACGACAAGTCGCAGTCGCTAATTGCATATTACAGGGAAAACCCCTCAAAGAAGGAAAATCCTCGAGCGCCCGGATCCGAAATAATTATAAAACGCGGAAAATAATGCCATGGTTCCGACGGAGTGGGATTCCACAAAACCGACAGAATATCGGAAGGGCTTCGAGCGGTAAGCGGTTTCAACTGAGTCTTGCTCGATGCCACATAATGGGTGCCACGCGTCCGGCAGAAGAGAGAGAAAACCGCTCACATCGGACATGTGAACATCATGTTACTTACCCGCCCGATATGGATGATGACCGTTGGATCTAGAGGCCCCAGATCAACAGCGAAGACGCGTTCTGATGGATGACCAGATTTGACGGGGTCAACAGGCAGAATTGTGAAGGATTTGGAGTCCGATATGGACAATACGTTGGCAGAGATTCGTATTTCACAGGCATTCTTGGAGTTAACAGAAAAAATGGTCGTTCAAACATTTCTAGTGAACCTGACACACTAATCAGTTACAGAATAGGTGGCCACCTCCCTGTGAGGCGTTATACAGTGATGATTACACCGAACAGAGGGATTCAGATGGACAGAGGCAAGAAAACCAGAAAGATGAGAAGCGAAAATGAATAGTCAGGAAGCCGATGGCTTTAAAGCCACAAAATGACAGAGGCAGAGCAAGCAGAAAAGAGAGTTAGTTAGACGCAGAAAGCTAAGAGCAGAAAGAAGGAGCTGAGCTGACTTGAAGAAGCAAAGGCAGCATCGAGCCAGACAGATCCAGAGAGAGTCAGAGAGTCTGTGTACTCTAGAGAATGCTTGAGAGGTTCAAGCGAACTCCTCTGTATATGCCTGTCATGTATGAGTCTCAGATTGGGCTCATACTACTGTGACCAATAGTCGAGTTTCAGTAGGTAGAGTCTGTGTACTCTAGAGACTTGGGGGATCCAAGTACAGTCTTACTGATTCATATCTGCTGTGTGAGACTCAAATTGAGCTCACTGTTATAAAAACTCTGCTTTTGAAAACATAATAGAGAGGTCACCACTGAAGGTTGGACTGGGAGACGTAACCCAGGAGTATTGGGTGAAATCCTTATTAAACTTGTTGTGTTTACATGTTTGCCTGTTATGTTTTCTCTAATTGCTTCAATGTCTATGTATTTCGTAATCTTATCGATCTGTTGCATAAAATAACATAGGCACATCCATGCACATGAGTCTATAATACCTTAATTGTTTGTCTTAGATCAATTTCAAATCAAGTGGTATTAGAGCTCTAGTTTGTTGAGGTTAGACAAGCTTGTGCTGGATTTTTTGGTTGAATGCTAACTAGATCAAAGCTCAAATTAGGAGAAGGAGAATTGGTTGAAACTAACCCAGAAATTGGAAGAGTCTATCCTAAGAGGAAAATGGCCGAAGAAAGTCCCTTGGTATTAGACCCCCAGTTCATGGATAGTTTCATAACCATGAGAGCCATGGTACAAGAAATGTATAGAGAATTTAAGAAAGGTAGAGATGAATATTCATAAAACTCCAAACAAGATAAAGGAGCAAAAGAATCTCTTCTCAATGACCATTCTAAAGGCAAAGGGAAAGAAGAAAAGCTTCCCACACCTCTTGATAGCCCTGAAAATAAAAAGAAGACATCTTTGATTAAATTAGATGTTAAGTTTTATTTACCAATATATGATGGAGAGTTGAATGCAGAGAAGCTGGATAATTGGATTAGACAGATTGATGTGTATTGTAGGGTGCAGAGCAATGATTCAGACAGTAGTAAGATTTAGCTGGTCAGCCTACGCCTTGGAGGCACTGCTTTGGTATGGTGGGAAGGCAGGACACAAGCTGACATGAAGAAACATGGTAGAATCCTTTCTATCTGGAGCGAATTTGTTTATGCAATTAAAAAACATACCCACTAGCTTATATGCAGCAAGCCATGATGAGTTGGCAAACTCTTCGACAATTGAAAGGGAAAAGTGTACAAAGTTACACCCAAGAATTTAGGAGAAGAGCTTTGATTCTAGGAATTTCTTTAGACTCACCTGAAACTTTGCTGAAGTATATAGGTGGCCTACACAACTATTTAAAGCATACCATTCTCATGTTTAATCCCACTAGCATAGATGAGGTATCTGTTCAGGCTACACATCTGTTTCCGGGAAAACTAGTGTCTATTCAGATTTGCTAGTCCCACTAAGACGGGTAGCTATCTTAGAAACAAACAAGTCAAAGTAACCTGTGTTTTCCTTTATGGAAGATAGATAAGAGAGAAGTAGAGAGCACCAACCTTAATCTTTCGATTGGCTCCTTGCTTGTTTCCTCTCTCCTTTGATAGAGCTCGCCACTACTTTCTCACTTGTCCCACTTCAAAGAACACCTATAGAGGCAAAGCAACAAGAAACCATCAAAGCATAGAGATCTATGATACCATAAATAATGTAGAATCAGAAGTACATTAACCATACAATTGCATACACAAATACAAGATTAAAAACTACACAAATATGGAGGAAAACTCAAATAACTTTATTGATAGAAGTAGAAGAGAGGATTACAACCCAGCTGTCTGATCTAATGCCATCCTCCCAACATGAAAGCCCTCTTCACCTCATGAAAAGCTAGATCACCCAACAATATAATGTTTCACAGAGAAACCAACAACACTTCCTTACGAAATAAAAAATTCCATCCTCCGGATCTCTAGGATGAGGGATCCATATATAGATATTTGTAGGGGGGTGAGTCAGCTTCTGGGTTTTTGTTTAGTGTCATTTCACTGATAGTTCTTGATTCCACTTGGAGATTTCATGATCTCTTACTCATCCCTAGGCGAATTCAGAGAGGCAAGTGTCATATGAGAAGTTTCTAAAAGATTCTCTGGGTTTCCACTTAGCCAACTACCTCTGCCATTTGTCTACTCTCACCCATCGCACCCTACAAAAGGCCTTTTCAGTGTGCATCGCACCCCCCATGTGTAATAGGTGACATGCATCGCACCTTGGCCAAAGAGCAATCTATATGGGTCAGTTTTGACTAGTTTTGAGTAGTTTTTTAGGTGGAACTTCTGAGAAATGATGTAATCAGCTGACCTTGATCCTTTAGGGTATGAAACAACACTTTTAGGGGTTTACGAGCCCTTGGTTTATCGACATATGTGATTGGGGTTGCAATGCCCAAATATTCTATAACAGTTGCCCCCTAAAGCATGAGGTCGTAAATCTTCTGATGTTGGCTGAAATGATTTATCATGAGAATCCGAGGTTTTTCGAACTGGAAGGTGACCTGTAATAAGATACAATATAATACATTATCTTCATAATATTTTCATGATCTAGCTGAGGCAGGCATTCCCATGCTCAACTTTATAAATTCATTTTCATGTACATAGGATAGACAATCGTCTGCTATTACAAATTAGTGATTCTTGTAGAGCCATCATCCCTTAGCTTGGATGATCATCTATGCAACTATGGAGTACATTTGATGTCTTTATTTTCCTGAATATATCGCAGCTCGGATGGATGAAACTAGATATGGGGTCTTCAAACTCGTTCAATCTTCGCCCGATGTACAAGTCGATCCATGTGAAAAGATGTTCTGAAGTCGAACATGGAAAGACATTGCCTGATTACTAGCCAATGATTTAAGCTGTTAACAGGCACAAGAGGAATCACCGATAATGATAATGATCCTCAAGGTACTACAGTACAATTCACGTGGTGTGAATATGTGAGTCGATATCGAACACCACGCAAAATCTTTCCGTCGAAGGCCATTGACGTAAACCTGTTGCCGGAAGTGAGAAACTTGCCATTGAGGCATGCAAGCTTCAAAGTACTGAAAGGGTTGTTCCTTAGTCAACTTCTTGGATAATGAGCTGATGTCGACAAGAAGTGACCCGTCGTAGAAGGGCCTTAATGAATCCCACATCTACGACATGAAACGGAGCAAATGATTTTGTGAAGGTGAAAACGATCTAATTATACAATTTTCAGGGTGGCGGTCATGAAAAATGGAGCGTGAAGGTATTGCAGTGGATTAGGCGTTAACTGGGTTGGTGAATTCTCTAAGCGACTTCTCTTGAACATATTGGTGACACTATGATGGATCGGTAGCGTTAACCCCATGGATGGTACAGAGGACCAATGGTGATGGTGAACGGAAGAATCCAACCCGACTCAATCATGGTGATGGAGTGAAAATGTCATGTTCAAGAGCGACCTGCTACCAATGAAGTTCTTCAAGTTTTCTTCCCTTTTTCCCCAGTCATTGTTGACCAATACCTCTTTATTTTTGTCAAGCTTGAGGAGGATAACATATGCTTGTTCTATAATTTGTCCTTCGGGAAAACCTGTCGCTCTATTTTAGCGAGTCCAGTGACAGTGAAACTCGCTCTTTTCTGGTTAGACAATTTTGTCGCTATTGTTTTAATAAGTTTAACGACAAAGACAACTCGGTCCTTTTCATATTTAGAGAGTTTGAAAAGAGATGGAAAGGAAACTCCAATAGTCCTTTTTCATGGTATAATCCCTTAAGTCCAAAAAATTATCAAATAATACGAAAGGGATGACTTTTCGATAGTTTTAGTGAGCCGAACAAGACAAGCGCTTAGTATTTTTGTGTAATGATCCCTCAGGTCTAAAAAGATTAAAATATAGAGGAGGGATGGCACTTCCCTTTACTTTAACGAGTTGGAGAGACCAGTAGCTCGGTAGTCTTTTCATATTTTATGAGTTTAAAAAGAACTTAAAACAAACTCATTTTTTGAGGAATGAGTGATGTATCCGGGTAGCAACTGGTTACAGGTAAGTTTGGAACTTCTCAAACATGGTAGAGTAATGAGGGTGGCTAGTAGAATCACTTGTTGCAGCTGTTCCTCAAAAGGGTAAACAATCAAGTGGAGGCGTATGATCAACTAAAAGAGTGGAAGTGATGGTAAGAACACGACTAAGGCTCAAAGGGCCGATAGCAATGCAATCACAAAGGTTATTTACCGAAAGGCGGGTTTATTTTTTAATGAGCTTGAACCTTGTGCCAACATGTGCTCAGTGGCAAGTTTATTTTTCTTTAATGAACTTGAAACTTGTGCCAACATGTGCTTAGTGCTAGGTTTATTTTTTAACGAGATTGAACTTTGTGGAATCATTGCTCGTTCCAGTTGTCTTTAAGGATGTCTCTTATTAGTAGGTTCATTTTTTAATGAGCTTTCCCCATGCGAAACTTTGCTCAGGTGCCTTTTTGATTCAAGCTAGGAACGACCAACTACAGAACTAAAAGTTAATGAACTACTGAGCTTAGGTAGGATAGTTTAGAAAAAAAATTTCCTTTTCTTTGTCGGGCTATTGACAAAGGTGAATGGTGGATCGGACCAATCACCTAACCTAAGCAATTGAAGTTACTAAAATACTACGAGGTTAGAGTTACGCTGATCGCTCTTCACTTGCGTAAAAAGGGTTTGCATGCCCCCAAGTATAAAGGAAAGTAGAGTTTCCAGGTCACTATATGGAAGTCCACGCATCTAAACAAGATTTTTTCATTCGTGAAGTAGACAAAACACTTCCTTGGCTTTCTCCATCGAAATAGACAAAGGTGAATGGTTTGAGCTTCCAATCACATAACCTTTGAGGAGATCCTGTTTCAGACTGATCCCATATCCTACACGGACGGGTGTGTTAGACCAATCATATAACCTACGACGAGGAAATCCTTTTCCAGACTGATCCCATATCCTTCACAGACGGGTGTGTCAGACTGGTCATATATACTACGAGGAAATCAATCTTTTCATTTGGGTTTGCCTGCCAAAGCAGACCAAGGTGCATGCCCCCTGGGTTTCGTTACATTCAATGAATCACTCACGGTCATTAGGTAGATGAACTGGAGGTTCAAGAGACATTCCTTGTGTAAAGAGGCCATTTAGGGATGGTGTTTGACTAGTAGTCGTGTTTGAACCGAGGAATGAAAGATGGTTAATAAGTTGTACCATTCTGCCTTCATACGGAAAACACATCACCCGAAAGAGTGAGGAAACAATAGCTCCTATGTTGTAAATGTAGTCACGCCCAAGGAGTAGATTGTAATCTAGTGGCCCTTGGACTACCATTATGTTCAAATGAATGATTTTCCTTCTCAAAGTTATAGGAAAATTTGGAAGGATCCCTAACAGTCGACTGGTTCCTTTATTGAAGCCTGACAAATTTTGAATCTCAGGCAAAAGCGATGGAAAACCAAGCGCTTTCCAAGCAGTTGAGGAAAGGATACTCTCGGAAGCCCCTTCATCTATGATAGTTCCAGCCATGATCATTTTGTAAACTTGTACTATGATTCAGAATGGTACATTAGATGGTAGGCGGGGTCCCACTAGTAGATTCCAATCAAAGGAAACGACTAGATCGCTTGGAGGAGGGACCGAATAAATGGCCAGATGAATCTCTTGAAATGGGGAACTTCCCTCCTGTGGTAAAGGAACGGGTAGATTGCCCCCATGTTCATCAGACTCTGTGTTAACAAAAATAATTTGAATGGTATCGTTCTCATTCTCATTGGGGATTGTATCATCTGAAGGTGGACCTTTTGAAGGCAAGATTGGGTCGGCTACCGTCCCGACCTGTTGACTTTGGTCCGCTATGGAATCAGAGGGTTTATCTCCAGTGATAGGCATTTCAACCAACAACAGAGGTATGTCAGTCAGATTTTCAACTAGCAATGGACTTGGCAAGAGTTTCTTGTATCCAGGCGGAAGCCACTGCAGTGAAGCAAGACGGTTATCCAAGACACTTTTAGCTTCATCCAGAAAAGGACAACAATGGAGGGCATGGTCGCTTTCACCCAACCTACAAGGAAATCTAGATCTTCCTTTTTGTCCATTGACTTCATTTTCACTAGTTGATGGTATACTCTCAACATGATCGACAAAGGTTGAAGACACTAGATTTTGCAAGCGAGGTGACCAGTCTCTCAAGATCCGTAGGATGCAAGGACAATCTCGATGATAGTGGTTTCCTTTGCAAATGACACATGGAGATTTGGGTTTGGAAGGTGCAGTGTGTATATTTTCGTCAGACAATGCATGGTTTCCCCCTTGCGCGATTGGCTTCTTCTTCTTCTTCTACTTCCCTTTCTTCTTCTTCTCGACTGCTTGGTTTTTAGTATCACTAGTTTCACCAAGCGAAGAGGAAGAAGGAGAGGGAGAAACAAACGAAGTAGAAGGTGGGGAATCAACTCCAGTATCATCCGATAGCTGATTTGATTGCTGAGGAATTACGGTGTTTTGAACAACAAAGGTTGATAATAACCAAACTGGCAAGCCAATTGTGAGTCCTGGAAGGGACAATGTAGCCATGTATGGAGCACTAGTATCTCCCCAAGAAGAGAAAGGACTAGGATTCCCCCCAAGGGGCAATCCTTGATTGGTGGACTCCATTATCTCAACCGAAGATCAACGAGGGAACAGTGATGTTATTACGAATTAAATAAATTTTATGATGCTTTGACACAACTTCCTTTTTCAATTTTTAAGAGTCAAGAAAAATCTCTAGTCACCTTTGATTTTTAATGAGCCTGAAGTGACAACTGCTCAGATGGACCTTTTCTTTTAAGGAGTTGAAAAGGAACGAAAGTGACTACTCTAGAAATCTAGACAGAGGGATTACCAAACCAATCGCAAAACTGCGATATACACCTCGATGGTAAATTAAAGATAAATTGTCGAGGACTTTACGTACGGTAGTCAATATTCCCGAATGTTGTATTCAGTGCATTGTGATCGATAGGGCAGCAGACACGGCTTCCTAAGGATAAAGGATATCAGCCTATTGTGGTCTCCCAATATATACTCAATGGTACATGGGAGCACAAGTCTGTACTGACACTTGTCGTATCAAAGAGGAGGAATCACCCAACCTACGATGAAAACGATAGTTACCAGGCTTTACGATGCCGGAATATGTCTCTAGCCTAGACTTCAAGATGTTGTGCGTTAGGTTCCAAAGTGTTTTTATGTTCATTGAGGTCTATTTTATAGTTGATCTTTTCTTAAGAAGTTTGCCTTTCAAGGTTCACGTCATGATGTAGATGTAAAATTCCTAAATATGCAATCTAGAATGATAAACAGTCATTTGTTTTCTTTTAGCAATGAAAATCCTAGCTACTAAGGAAAGAAGAGTATGATTCTTTCAACAGAGAGAAGAGAGAACACACTAAATGCACTTTTCCTAAATCAATTTCCGCATGCAATCTAAATGCAAATGCACATGCATGTATTTGTTTTTCTTCTGCCTTAATGTGTGAATGCCAAAAAGGAAACTAAGTACAGATCTAAACTACTTTCTTCAAAGCGACAACTTAAACAATTTCTTTTCAAAACAAAAGGAAGTCTAAGACGACACTTTCAATTTCAAATGTAAAACTGCTTTCGACACTTCAAAGAATTGACAATTCAAATCAAATACAATGGAAAAAGTACAATCGACTATCTGAAAGAGGAAGACTTTATGACACTCTTTTCTTGACTCAAAATGACAATTGCGACACTTTCGAATCAAAATACGACAGTTCAATTAAGCTACTTTTTGCAAAGGATGACTGTAAATGAAAAAAAACACACACACACACACACACACACACATTTACAATTCCTTATCAATGGAGGCTGAATAATGTAAAGGAAGAAGGCTTCAACAATGATATACTGATCATAAGCAACAAAACTACTTAATAGAGCTGAAAACAATGAAGAAAAAACCAATTTCTGGAGAGAGAAAAAGTCTCATTCAATCATCGCACCTGTCCTTAAGGGAAATAGGGATGCATCTCACCTACAACACACGAGAGGTGCGATGCATCCAGACTGCCAATGAGAGACAGTCCGATGGTCCAGGGACGAGACTGAGCTTGGTTTTCACTCACAATTTGCAACTAAGTTCAGGGATTTAGGCCAAGCTTTGAGGGACAATAAATACAAAGTATAGGTGTATGATCTTATGAGGTTATTGAGCTACCACCAAGGCACTTAGGATGTTTGCAAGTCAGATGTTTAGTTCATAAACCAACCCGGAGATTGACTGAAATAGCATTGATCTACTTCACACTTGCATAGCAAGTGCAGTTCGAAGGCTAGCTGCCTTAACTTCAAGCTCTGCCTGTAGTTTATAAAGTAAACAATAGTAACAAACAAACAAACTATTCACTCCCCAGTGGAGTCGCCATTTTGTTTCTGAGAAAACTAGTGTCTATTCAGACCTGCTAGTCCCACTAAGACGGGTAGCTATCTTAGAAACAAACAATTCAAAGCAACTTGCGTTTTCCTTTATGGGAGATAGATAAGGGAGAAGTAGAAAGCACCAACCTTAGTCTTTCACTTGCCTCCTTGCTTGTTTCCTGTCTCCTTTGATAGAGCTTTGCCACTCCTTTCTCACTTGTCCTGCTTCAAAGAACACCTATAGAGACAAAGCAGCAAAATACCATCAAAGCATAGAGATCTATGATGTCATAAATAATGTAGAATCAGAAGTACATTAACCATACAAATGCATACATAAATACAAGATTCAGAAATACACAAGTGTATGGACGAAAACTCATATAACTTTATTGATAGAAGTAGAAGAGAGGATTACAACCCATCTGTCTGATCCAGTGCCATCCTCCCAGCATGAAAGCCCTCTTCACCTCATGAAAATCTATATCACCCAACAATACAATGTCTCAAAGAGAAACCAAGAGCACTTCCTTACAAAATACAAAATTCTAGCCTTTGGATCTCTAATATGAGAGATCCATATATAGATATTTGCAGGGGGTGAGTCAGCTTCTGGGTTTTTGATTAGTGTCATTTTAGTGATAGTTCTTGGTTCCACTTGGAGATTTCATGATCTCTTACTCATCCCTAGGCGAATTCAGAGAGACAAGTGTCATATGAGCAGTTTCTAGAAGATTCTCTGAGTTTCCACCTAGAAAACTGCCTCTGCCATTTGTCTGCTCTCGCTCATCGCACCCTATAGAAGGGATTTTCAGTATGCATCGTACCCCTTGTGTGTAACAGGTGAGATGCATCACACCCTCAGCATGGAGCAGTCTGCATGGTCCAGTTTTGACCAGTTCTGAGTAGTTTTTCAGGGAGAACTTCTAGGAAATGATGTAATCAATTGACCTTGATCCTTTAGGGCATGAAACAACACTTTTAGGGGTTTAATAACCCTTTTTTTATTGACATATTTTATTGGGGTTGTAGTGCCCAAATATGTGTATAACATAGTCAAGAGGAGCATTCCAGTAGGAGCAGCAACTCAAGGGCATCTCCACCAAGCCATCGATACAGGTATTCTTCTATGCATAGATTACTCATGTAAGTGATTGAAATGAAATGTTCACTAATAAAATTGTAGGGATTAGTATTTAAATGGTAAATTATCATCGTTTAAATGTCTTGTAAGAAAATAAATTATTGCCTCTTATTGCATTTAAATTTTGAGAATATAGATCTGTTAGAAGACCCTAGGATGGGACCTTACACGGGGTATGTGCGGCTCATCAAAGACACAAAGGGAGCTTTAATTAATTTAACTATGAATAAATTTCATATTAATATTATTATGTTTCATTGTATGTACCTTTTATTCTACAAATGACGGGCATGTGCGGGAGAACAAGGGTGAATAGAGAACTTTATTCGGCAGGGTTCACTATGCAGAGCTTCCTTGCGTAGTGCTTTCATTGTGTGAAGTTTACAATAAAAATGTGACAGTCCTGGTGAAAATTTCATGTAATAAAAGTTAATAAATGAAAAATAAGACCACGGTTAAGGGACACTTATTCCAAGCTGGATGTTGGGCAAGACATCCAAGTGTGGGTGTTCATTCAATTTATTATGTGAAAGGAAATTGGCAAAGGCAAAGGAAAAGGTATTAAAAGGAAAAAAAGGCATTTTCAGAAAATTTATTTATGAAAATAAAATAAAAAAGGAGAAAATTAAGGTGAAAGGTCACAGGTTGCATGTGAGGAGGAAAATGAAGGAAAAATAATGGAAAATGAATAAAATAGAGGCCTCATTGATAAAAAGGCTTCTGAGGATCAGCTAACAGGCTTGGTTAGTGTAAGCTTGTTCAGTTTAGTTTTGGGAGCTCTCTCTCTCTCTCTCTCTCTCTCTCTTAGACACAGAGTTTTCTTAGAGCACTCTAGCTTTGGAGCAAGGAAGGAAAAGAAAGTAAAGGAGAGGAAGGAAATCAAGGAAGAGTGGGATCAAACAGTTTCAACAGGAATAACTGGAGGTAACATATTGCATGTGTGATTTCCTAGATGGTTTTGACATTTGTTGGCATATGGTTCTCTTGTTGTAAGTGGCATGTTTTTGTTGGGTTATGACAATGGTTTTCAGCCTAGCATTTCCCTTTCCCAGATGCCATGGTGTGTTGGGATGTTGATCTCGGTTTTGAGCTTTGGAATTGCTAGATGGATTCAAATCTGGGGTGGAGGTGATCTCAAGGTTCATTCCCAAAGGCATAGGAATCCCTTGACCGGTTTTGGCAAGATACATGATAAATCCTGAGGGAGGTGTCTCGGTTTAGGGCCTAGTGATCCAGGATTGGATTGCGGTAAAGCCTGAGAGACAAGGAGCCAAAAAATTCTTCAAGGATAGTGATGGATTCTGGATGGAATTCCAAGTTTGATTCGGTTTTGTGATCGAAGCACCAATTTTGGTGTGATCACGGTTTGGTGAGGGTGGAGGTGGTTGAACCTATGGATTCCCTTGGTTGTTTTTGGATCAGTTTATCCATGAGATCCCACAATTAGGCTTGGAATATGGCACGGGGTTGATTTGTTAAAATAAATATTTGGTTCAGCCATGTCTATATTCGTGTGGCATGTGGAAGACCTGAACCTCGTCAGATTTCCCTATGTTTAATAAAATCTAAGTTCTCTTTCTTTTGTAATTATTAATATGTGGATTTAGTGGCTGATATCCACTATTATTTTCATGGTTTAATGTTGGTTATAAGCATGTTTATATGACTGGTTATTGTCATGGTTATTTCATGTATTTACTTGTAACTGAAAGGATAATAGATGTAAGACCTAATCGATATCAAAATAGTTAAGGGAAGAGGGTGGTCATCCTTATTATCAAGTCTCATACGATATATCAATCATTGATGCTCTGTCTTGTATTCATTTCCTGTAGATTGCACTGATGCCATGTGTTTTACAAAATGTTAGTCCCGGTTGGGGATGGTCAGGCTTAGTCTTGGATTTAGTTTTGGCTTATTAGACTTATCATCATGTGTTTAATGGATTTCGGAAGTTACAACAAGTTTTGGGCAGTGGCTGGAATTTTGGGCTTAAAAAATGCCTTAAATCCCGTGGACTCTGGCATAGGTATATTGGAAATAGTCCTTGGATGCATGCATGCAAGCTTGTGGGAGTGTCCAAAGCTCTGTGGACACTGGCATGACCATAGCATGGGAGTGTAAAGAGGTTTAATAGCTTAAAAACTCAATGGGGCCCAGGGGCATGATACCTATGTGGTTTGGATAGATCCTAGGAATGTTGTTGTTGATGTGGAAGGTATGTTTGATGGGTTTTCATCGATTCCACTTCCTTAACGATACCTAGGAGGTAGAATCATATCATAGTAGATTCTCATCACATGTTTACCTGGTTGGCTTATTACTTGGGTAGATATAGGGCGAGGGTGTTATAGAGTGATATCAGAGCAAGTTGCGCTCTCTTTGGGTCATATCTAATACCAGAGAGTGGTATCGGAGCATAGTTCACCCCTCGAACTAGATGGGCAGTGTGTTGGTCATGCATTAATTTTGGTTGGATATGTGCTTTGTATGCTTATAGTCCATGTGTGTGTTGCATTTACATGGTGTTGATCATGGTTGTAGTGATGTCGACACATGAAGGTTGGGGGCATTGTTGTGGGATGTGTCATCATGAGTGTATGGTGTATATGCAATTGTTATGCATGTATGGTAGGTCAGACATGCATTTTGAGGTCATTGTATGCAATTACGTCATCATGATGTTATTGGATGTTATGATGTTGATATGTTGGCTAAGATAGAGAAATAGATGCAGATCATTAAAATGAAGTTGTAGCATTAGACCTCAAGGCAAGAGCATGTCGTCATATAGGTTTGTATGTTGGGCATGCAAATATGTTAGTTGATGGATTTTTATATGCATTATGGTTATATACATTAGGTTTAAGTACATGTCTATTGATTTTATTTTTACATACATGATAGATGTTAGTTGATTAGGGTAGGTATATGCACATGTGTCAGATAATCATCAGTGGTAGTAACCTGTGGTTGTATACATTGCTCTTGTTGTTTTATATTAGATAAATTGATGATTATGTTATATGTTGTTGATGAGAGATCTCCCAAACCAAACTTCTTCTCTGATTATCTTCAAAAGGACGAACACAACAGATCGCGAAGCTAAAACATCAATGTCCCAAGAACCAGAAGAGATGAAGGAGATGCAAGATAAAGGAAGTTGGAAGACCTTAGAGAAAAAAAAAAAAAAAAAAAAAAA